>JADBJO010005959.1:102500-117500 GCA_016801955.1 Conus betulinus | reverse complement strand
GGATACTTTCCCATTCCTTCCTATTCGTCAGTGAGAACAGAGTAGGTTTTCCATCTAGCTTTCTTGTAGTTCCATCTGGTCAGTGGTTTGCAGTCTACTGGATGGTGGTTGTGACGTCAACGTAAATTATGACGTCAACTTAAAAATGACATAGGTATCTACATGACGAAAATAATAATATTGACGAGAGAGGAGAGCAAGAACTAAACGGCTGAGGCTTTGGTGTCCAGCTTATTTTATTTTGTTTACATCGTCGTTTTCTCCGTAGTGATACTATGTGGAGAGGCTGACTTTTAAGTCAGTAGTGCGTCGATGTTCAATGCGTATGTGCGATTCTTTGGATGACGGTACCAGTGAAATATGTACCAGGAAACTGATTTGTTATAAAATTGTTGTGAAGGCTGTGTCGCCGAGAAAGACAAAACTCCTGCAAGAAAATTTACGTGCGCTAATTGTACCACCTCATGTGTGTCGGTGGGGCTGGGTTTATTGATGTGAACATTGTAATATCAATACACGGAGAAGTTAGTTAATTTTTGTTTTAGATCAACTACACGTCGAATCGAAGTTTATTATGTTCTATGGAACTTTGCTGAAATCGTGTTCGCCAGGGATTCAATGGTTTACTGTGCCTTGTGAATCTGCAGTTCTTCTTCTATGGATTGCTTTGCATTGTGGATCTGCGGTTCTTCTGCTATGGATTAATGTGCTTTGTGAATGTGAATCTGCGGTTCTTCTTCTGATAGTTCAACGTAATTTATTGTGCTTGCTGTGTGGAGAACATGTTTCTTCTTCGTCGTCGTTTGTGTTTATGAACAGCCGTGCTTATTGTGTCGGGACCTTGGTTATCCTTCTTTGCGTTCTTTTAGTGTTGTAGACTGTGGCTTGAGTACTGTGGAACCGAGTGTGTTGACTGTATATGCGAGACACTGTGGACGGCGCCGGCGAGATCTGTGAGTGATATCAAGATATGTAATATGAATGCTGATATCTGATAATTGAAGTTCCTATGTATTGATAGCTTCATCTATATGCTATGTAGTGACATATGTTGATTTGTACCAGTTCCATGAATGTATATTTTGATGGTTCAGGCAGCGTAATATAAAAGAAAAAATTTACTCGTGTGTTGCCTGGCTATCCATGTGCGTATGGTATGGGTGTGTGTAGGGGCTAATTATTACACGCATCCAAACTTTTGAGAACGGGAGTCAGACAGCAAAGTCTGGTGTTGTTGACGTTGGCCACCTGCTGCGATTTCTCATTTGTGAACTTGTGCACTTGTGGTGTAGAGCCACGGTGTTTGTGCAGTTGTGTTGAAAAAAAAATCAAATAAGTAAACGCGACTTTGATTGGATAGGACGCTGAAGTTTGGATTATGAGTGAAGCTCACTTTGGTGTCAATCAGTGAATGACATGATGAATCAGACCCGGGGATGGCTCGAAGGAAGACAGCCGCAAAGATTTGGATTGTTAACCATTGGGGGGTTGATGGCACTTTGATTCCCTATGACCAGGGTTGGTATACCAGGACTTGGGTCCTGTAGTCTGTGAAGGGTCAGAAATGTCAAGTGACCTGTGAGTGGTCTAGAGTGTAGTTGCGGGCAGATGTCTGCTAGGGCATAAGTGTAGTGCTTGTTCCCTGGAGGTGAATTGTCAGTTGGGGATTCGTGATTTTTTTTTAAACAGAAGAAAAAAGGAAATGAATAAGTGTCGTATAAATGTAATGGACATATCTCGAATGATAATCTGATTCGTGATTGATTCGTGATTTGTTTGTGTTACAATCGCATATATTAATGAAATCAAAAGAAAAAAAAATATACATATAAAAGATAATATTAATTTTGTAGAGAACATTTTGCCTGTTGACCCCAACGATAGGTAAGGGGTGTTTGGAGAAACAAGGATGCTTCGTGAGTATACGTTCGTGTTTATGTATATATTTTTTTTGAGAAAGAGGAAAAAGAAGAACAGAGAGAAAGGGTAAAAAAAAAAAGGAAATTGGTCTAAAAATTAATTATAGGACCTGTTTTTTTTTTTTTCAGAACACCTCAGTGTCCAGCCAATGGTTAGTAGCCTCCCCTGACTAGTCCAAAAGGTGGACGTCGTTTATCTCAGCAACATTTAGTTCTGCCCTGTGCAAGAAGGAAAAGTGAAATGACTGGAAGTGTATTGTTTGCGGAGACTGAAACTGGAAAGAACGAATTGTATGGCTGTAAAGTACTTTGAAAAGATGCGTCAATATTTGTTCACTTTGATTTCGGTGAATATATTATATTGGAAGGGAGTGTTGTAAAACTCAAGTTCGGCCTGTTTGTGCTCCTTTGTACGAGTGGAGTAGTTGCCGTGTGCACGGAGTTAGCATGCTGAGTTCGTGAACGAGTATGTGCTAACGCGGTGTGTCACACACACACACACATACACACACACTGAATGAACGATGGACAACAGAGTAAGCGATAAACACGGAATGAATGGTTCATACATTAATTAAAGCACGTAATTAGAGATGTTTAACACATTAAACAAACATGCTTCCAAGATATGTAATTAAAGCAGCATAGAAAAAAAAATCCAGTAAAAAGCATACAATATGGCAAAACTTAAGCCAAAAACACTTTCTACGTCGTTTTCACACTCATTCAGGTTACAACTGCTTGCTTAATGTAACAGCAGAAAAAAGGGTGTCGTCTGATTAACATGTTTATGGCACACAACAAACCTTGAAGCTAAAACTGCGAAATAAGTGAAGCTGCAGGAATAATGAGATAGCAGGCATCACCAGTAAAGCACACTGTCAATACAAACCAAACAAAACAAGCATAACACAACATTGTTTAGAAACATGGTTACTGATGTAAACATCCCAGGGTCAGGGACACAGTTGGCATATGAAGTCACATCACGCCATGTTGTCTGTAGACTGGCCGTCCATGGGAGCCATAGTGATGTTTTACAGAGCTCACATGCATTGGACACCAGCTGAACAGTCGTAGGGAACCTTTCAGGTAAGTGAACATGTTTCACAATTGTCAATGAGAAAAGAACATGCACAGTATTGCGCAGTTTAATACTTTAAGAACAGACTCACTGCGCTTTACCACACATTGTACAAATTTGAAATTGAATGAACAAGATCATCCAGGTACAAAACGTTCAAATGCTCATTTTCCTAAACAGAAAATACAATTCTGCTTCGTGAGTCATTAAAAGAAGATCAAACAAACAAGTACACCTATATGAAAATCTCACATCATATACACAGGCTGGCAGGCTAAGAAACACACACACACACACACACACACACACACACACACACACACACACACACACACACACACACACATACAAGCAAGCTAACGCCACATGTGCACAAGGTACAGCCAAAACATGTAGCATATACGTTTAAAGTAAATAACGACTTGTGTACATATGTTTTAATGAATAACCAGGCTGGGCTGATTAGGATGTGGTAAACTGAAATAGATGTGTTTTCATTGCGTTCTTCAATGCAGAGTTTGATCTGATGAAGCGAACAGTTTTTGGTAGTGAGTTCCATTCTCTTGAGGCAGTGAGTGAAAAGGCATTTTCTCCCAATGCCTTTGAGCGGGGCGTTGATGAACGTAGATGAACGGAGGGGTTGAGATGAAGGGGAGGCAAACAGTACATGGGAAATATAAGCTGGCGAAGACCGAGAAGAAACTGTAGCACAGGAGGGATGGCATGTATTGAATGCGTGCTTCAGTGGGTGACCAATGTAGGGTTCGTCAGAGAGCTGTGATAAGGTTTCGTTTTTTTTCTCCTTGAGTAAAAGCCTTGCAGCTGAGTTTGGCACCTTTGGAGCTTGTCTACCACCTTTTAGGACATCCAGCAAGAAGGGCAATGCCAAAGTCTGGTCAAGACAAGACAAAAAAGCACAGACCAGTCTTTGTCCTGCTGAAGGTCGCCAGCTAATGACGAATGGAATGTATCTGGCGGACGGCTGCACAAGCAGATTTGCAGACAGCAATTGTGTGCTTGTGGAGTGACACGTCATCAGAGATAATGAATCCTAGGCAGCAGACAGAGGGGGAAACGCAATGTCCGAGTCTCCAACATGAACAGTGAATGGCGTGGGACACATGACAGCATATACATACAGGCCAAGATGGTTCCATCCAAAGTCATCACAGTAACGTTATGGAATAGCACAACAAAACACAGCTACAGTAAACACACTTTATACATTTTAAACATGGATCATGACACAGTAAACATCAACAGGACATGTGTTACACATACCTCATGACAGATAACAGACATCAGCAATGAGTCTGACATAGTTATGACACTGGATGTGTTAACAAGAGACATTTCAATCTAGTGAAAGGCACGGTAGACATGTGTTAAACATAGTTAAAGGCATGCTAGACATGTGTTAAACACAGTTAAAGGCACGTTAGACATGTGTTAAAACATAGTTAAAGGCACGCTAGACATGTGTTAAACATAGTTAAAGGCATGCTAGACATGTGTTAACATAGTTAAAGGCACGCATGACCTGTGTTAAACATAGTTAAAGGCACGCTAGACATGTGTTAAACATAGTTAAAGGCACGCATGACATGTGTTAAACATAGTTAAAGGCACGCTAGACATGTGTTAAACATAATAATTACACAGTAGGGGTTGGTCAGATGTGTGTTAAACATGGTCATTACACTGCAGACATCAGTAAAATATATTAAACTTTATCATGATACAGTGGACATCAATAAGGCATGTTTTTCACATAGTCGTTGCACATTAGACATCAATAAGACATGTTTTTAACATAGTCATTACACAGTGAACATCAGTAAGACATGTTAAACATGATCATGACACAGAAGACATCAATAAGACATGTGTGAAACATAGTCATCACACAGTAGACATCAGTAAGACATGTGTGAAACATAGTCATCACACAGTAGACACCAATAAGACATGTGTGAAACATAGTCATCACACAGCAGACATCAATAAGACATGTGTTAAACATATCATTGCATAGTAGTCATTAATGATACGTGTGTTAACTACGGTCATTACTCAATAAAACGAAAATGTTACACTGTGGACATCATCAAGACATGTCTTAAACATAGCCATAACGCAGACATGACACAGACAACGTTACACACTGTGGACATCATCAAGACATGTGTTAAACATAGCCATAACACAGACATGACACAGACATAACACAGACATGGCACAGACACGCAGACTGGGCATGGCAGATGAGTGTCGAAAATGTATTCATTTGGTATTTGAAAACATAGCGTAGATCTACACACATACACACGTGCACACACACACACACACACACACACACACACACACACACACACACACACACAGAGAGAGAGCGAGAGAGAGAGAGAGAGAGAGAGAGAGAGCAGTCATAGGGGTTGGGGGGATGGGGAAAGAGAGGGCAAGAGGCGTGTGTGTGTATTGCACCCAATTGTGAATGACCGTGTTAGTGCACCGTACATTTACTACACGAATAAACCCAGACGCTTTCTATCAAAAGTTAAAACTCTAAAACCAGCACGACGATGTCCATCAGAAAAGAAAGAAGAAAAACACACACAATGCAATGTGAGTGGGAGTCGAATTCGGGGAAAAAAAATATATATGAGGAAAAATTAGGAGATGGAGGACCCACTAAAAAACAAAAACAAACAAATTGAGAGACAGAAAAGTGGGAAAAAATGGAGGTTGGATCCCCCCCCCCACCCCATTCATTCATTTGTCCATTTTATTCATTCATTCGTTCACAGATTTACCTTGGTCAGACAGCAGCATGTGGGAGGTGGGGGGAGCGAGGACCTCCACAGTATCATCACAGCAGCTCCAGGTCATACTCATTGTTTTCTCCCATACTGCAGCACACTTCACGTCCACTGTCCCACCTCACATCCACCATGCTTTGAGGATCCCAGCCACAGGATGATACAATTCGTGATGGTACTGCCGTCACTGTGCCGGGTCCTCGGTCACCCTGCACACAGTCATCACTGTTCTCTACTGCTCTGTCACTGTTCTCTTCTGCTCGGTATCTTTTGCCTACTGCTCTGTCCCTGTTCTCTACTGCTCTGTCACTGTCGTATACTGCTAAGTCACTGTTCGCTACTGCTGTGTCACTATTCTCTACTGCTCAGTGAATGTTATCTACTGCTCTGTCACCGTTCTCTACTGCTCTATCACTGTTGTCCACTGATGTGTCACTGTTCTCTACTGGTCTGTCGCTGTTGTATACTGCTCCGTCATTGTTCTCTAACGCTCTGTCCTAGTTCTCTACTGCAAAAAACTTCACTGCAATGTCACTGTTCTCTACTGCAATGTCACTGTTCTCTACTGCAATGTCACTGTTCTTCACTGCAATGTCATTGTTCTTCACTGCAATGTCACTGTTCTCTACTGCAATGTCACTGTTCTCTACTGCAATGTCACTGTTCTCTTCTGCAATGTCACTGTTTGCTATTATTCTAAGAACGACAGTTTCTATGTTATACACCCTGAGAAATTGTTTCCTTCGTAATTTATTCATTGATTTATTTCTCTTATTTTATTCACACACACACACACACACACACACACACACACACACACACACACACACGTCAAAAAAATATCGTATTTTTTCTTCCAAAAGACACCATCCTATCACTCAATTACCCACCCACCCCACTCCTTCCCTGAATCACACATTGCCACACATGCATGATACCAACTACACGCTGATCCTAACATGCACATCCAACGTGCATCCAAACATACCGACATGAACATGCACACACATGTAGTTCTACACATGTACAAGTACCCCTGCACTCACACACACACACACACACACACACACACACACACACACACACACACACACACACACACACACCAGTAGCACACGCGCGCAGACATGCACACGTACAATGCACACTCATGCAGAATGTGTGCTCGCATGCATGCATACATCTACGCATGTGCGCGCGTGCACACACACACACACACACACACACACACACACACACACACACACACACACACACACACCAGTAGCCATAGAGCAGACAATGTTCTCAAGGCATCCAAGACCTGACCAACACGTCAACCATCAGCTAAGTCTTCTCCTTCAGACCCTGCTCCCCAAGCTTTTCTTCCTGCTTAGTTAGTTAGTCATCTAGCTGTAAACCTGCGCACTGTGGTCTCACACCTTCGCAGATGTGGCGTAGCGTATATGGACTGAACCGCACACACTGACATCTTGATGAACCTGAACCTGAACCTCAAACTAAGAGAAGAGATGAGGGGGTGGGTGGAGAAAGGTGTCACTTTAACCTGATATTATGATATGCAGTGAACATGTCAATCTCTATCTAGTAATACACCTGACTAAACTATGGGGGGGGGGGGGGGGGGGGGGGGGGGGGGGGGGGGGGGGGGGGGGGGGTAAACATGACTGACATTATGGTGGGTATGAAGAATGTCCGCTACTGTTTAGGTGTCACGATAAAAAGTTTGGAATGTATCACGAACGTTATCGAGGATGGATATCTATTTGATGTAAGCGTTGAAATGATGTGAAGCTCACTTTGGTGTCAATCAGTGAATGACATGTTGAATCAGACACGGGGATGACTTGAAGGAAGACAGGCGCAAAGACTTTGATTGATTGACAACCCTTGGGGGTGTAGTAGTTTGTGGGACTTTGATTTCCTGTGACCAGTGATTGGTCTGTAGCATCGCCTGATAGGCATAACTCCCAAGTCATCCCTTGGGGGATCGGTATAATAGGACTTGGGTCTTGTAACCTGTGAAGGGTCAGAAATGTCAAGTGACCTGTGAGTGGTCTAGAGTGTAGTTGCAGGCAGAAGTCTACTAGGGCATAAGTGTAGTGCTTGTTCCCTAGAGGTGAGTTGTCAGTTGGGGATTCGTGATTAAAAAAAAAAATGAATAAGTGTCGTTGTGACGGACCGTGTTTTGTCCGGTCACAAATTTTTACAACCGTGTTGGCCAGAACATGTTCACCAGAAAACCGGGTTGGTTAGTTGACCTGACTGCTGCTCACCTGTGCTCTGTATAAGCCAGGTGAGCTGAAACGATCAGGCAGTCTCTACAGCAGTTCCGGCAGTGCAAGTTCCAGGGGCTGAAAAGGGACTCCAAACGAGTTGCTGTGGCAATGAGGTATTTCATTATCAGCAATTTGAAATTGCTGACCAAAATTGTTTTCCCCCCTCTTATGGGCAACTGTAACTTTCTCAGCGCCTAGTAAAGGATTTTTTAAAAAGTATTTGTTGTTTCTCTGGTTTCTCTTGTGACTTGATAGGGTGATAGATGTCATGACTAGTGATTCGATGTGTGTCATGAACAGAATTGGAACATGTATTTGATGTAATGATGCTGGAAAAAATGTGGATAAACGTTTTAGTGAACATTTGCACTTGTGTTGTAGGATCTCGCTGTTTTTTACAGCTGTGTAAAAAAAAAATCAAAAATAACTGTGTGACACCACGTAAGTGATCATGATTTGGATTGGTTAGGACGTTAAGAGTTTGAATAATGAGTGAAGCTCACTTTTGTGTACCAGAGTGAATAACAATTTTTTTAATCAGACCTGGGGATGGCTTGGACAAGAGCAGACGCCGGATTCTTTTAGTTACCCCTGTGGGGTTAAGGGACTTTAACTCCCTTTTACGTCTAGCTTATAGTACTGCCTGTTAGACAGAACAACCCTTGGGGGGGTTGTGAAAGTAGGACTTGGGGTCCAGTGGCCTGTGAGAGGTCAGCGATGCCCTGTGACCTGTGAGAGGTCAGTGATGTCCTGTGACCTGTGAGAGGTCAGCGGTGTCCTGTGACCTGTGAGAGGTCAGCGATGTCCTGTGACCTGTGAGAGGTCAGCGATGTCCTGTGACCTGTGAGAGGTCAGCCCATGCCCTGTGACCCGTGAGAGGTCGGTGGTGTCCTGTGACCTGTGAGAGGTCGGAAGTGTAATTGCAGGCAGAAGTCTGCTAGGGCATTATCTTAGGCTTGTTCCCTAGAGTACACCTCAGCGTCTGGGCCTCCCCTGAACAGTCTGGAAGAAGACCGTGCTTACCCAGCAATATTATAGTGCTGAAAGAGTGAAAGTAGAAAGGAAGAAAGAACTTTGTCATGTTATATTAATTTGGAAAGAGAAAACTGGAGTGTCATGAAATATCGATTTGATTTATGTATGTCTTTATTTTGATTTGGACAATTATTATATTGAAAGGGAGCGTTTAAAAACGAAGGTTTGGTCTGTTAGTGTTCCTTTGAATGGATGCAGCAGAGGCGTGTGCATGGAGTTAGCATGCCGAGTTCGTGACAGAGCGTGCGAACGCGGTGTGTGACAATTAGAGGAATTGTTTTTAGAAAGTATGCATAGAAAAGAAGAAAAAAAAATATGTTGTTGATGAGTGATCGGAAAAGGAGGTGGCTTAGCTAGTTCACGGCGTTATGATGCCAAACTGTCTTGTTTCTTTCGCTAATGTTTCATAATGATACAAAGGATAGTAAGCACCGGAAGTGAGCGATGGAAACTATCATGTATTATGGTTGGAAGTCTGTTCAGTATTTAAACCATCCTGTGATATGAATAATGAATATCTATATGTTGATAAACAAGAGTGTGTGGACATCATTCCTTGATATGTATTTAAGGGTTGTACTGTTACTAATGAATAATTTTTATCAACGGTGATCATTCTTTGAGATGTAGTGATTATGTGAAATGATAAAAACGTTCTTATCTTGGTGAAAGAGACGAAGGGAAATAATTTCTTACATGCAATGATTATATTCTTGGTTTGTCGTAAAAAGGTCTTTGTGGAAATCCTCCCCCCCCCCCCCCCCCCCCCCCCCCCCCCCCCCCCCCCCCCCCCCCCCCCCCACCCCCCCCCCCCCCCCCCCCCCCCCCCCCCCCCCCCCCCCCCCCCCCCACCCCCAACCATGATTTCGAAAAAGAGAATGTTCTATTGTGATATTATATGGAAACTGTGTGGATTTCGCTGTGGGTATTTTCCCCCAAGTTCTGCTGAAATATAAATAACTGTTGGTCATGAATATGATTAATAACCATGATGAATAATAGCCATGTTATAGAAGGCTAGATAATCAAGGTAGTTATCAGTTCCCCCAGGTAAAGTCGTTGTCCTGGTGTGACCGGGATCTGGCTGTCACTGCTAGAGGGTCTGGGCGTAGCCGGAGTCTACCCCTTGTCTCCACCCTGCTGAGTGTGTGGAGAGGTCCACGTGGGAGTCGACAGTGACCCGACCTGCCACTGCGCCCGGGTCTGGGGCGAAGCCGATCAACCCCGTGTCTCCGCCCTGCTGGGGTGTGGGGAGGTCGACGTGGGAGTCGACGGTGGCCCGACGTGTCAGTTGTGCCCAAACCGCCGCTGCTGCCGAGCCAGAGCCGCCGCTCTTGAGGTGTTTGAACCAACGACCTGTTGGGCCAGTCGTACCAGAGCCGTCGCTTCTGTTGTACTAGGGCCGTCGCCTGGGGTTACCTCGTACGTTATTCTGCTGTATTGATATTGTTGTATATTGCTGTGTTTTTGTGTATTTGTGTTTTGATGGCTTGGGCAGCATAGAAAAAAAAAAAGAAAACGTTGACTTGTTACCTGGCTGTTCATGTTTCGAATGGTGTGGGTGTGTGTGAATTAAAAATCGTACACGCATCCGAATTTCTGAGAGTCAGACAGACACACGTACCAACGCATCCGTAACATCTGGTGTCCCCGTAGAAAACTTTCGGCCTGTACCTTCTAAATTGTTTTTAGGATTAGAATTTGTTTTGTACCCCTGTAGCGTGCCCCAGTTATTAAGAATAGGGCACGTTTACAAACGTTTCTTTTTTGAGAGATTCTGTTGTGATGTGTTATTGTAAGACTGGTTGTATTTAAATTGATTTTCCGTCTCCAGTGTAACTGGGTATCTCCTTTGTGTAACTTCTGGGGCTACAAGGGCCTTGTTCTTTTCCTCCTCTGTGGGCTTTAGAATGATGATCTTTTGTTACCTCTCCTGATTGTTTCTGCTTCTACCTTTCCTTGGGGACTGCGTTGCTCCTATATCATTCCTAGGAGTCTTTCTCTTGAATGCATGTGTGTATGGCTAGCTGCCTGGGCCATTTGTTTAAAATAATCCCAAAAGAAAAGAAAGCACAACAGTGTATTGACTGATATATGCATACGTTTACTGATTGTTTTCTATTCTTGATTGATGTGTGTATATATATATATATATATATATATATATATATATATATATATATATATATATATGTATGTATGTATGTATATATATGTATATATATATATATATATATATATATATATATACACACACACACACACATATATATATATATATGTGTGTGTGTGTGTGTGTGTGTGTGTGTGTGTGTGTGTGTGTGTGATTATTATTGTTTCTATTCTTGATTGATGTATATGTATATGTGTACTGATCATTACTATCACTGATTGATTTATGCATATGTTCATTCATTGTTGATTGATTCTCGCATACGTTTATTCATTATTGCTATCATTGATTGATACATTTGTTTATCACTTATCACTGGTTGCTAATTGCGTTTCCCATACCCCTTAACTTCTGTTTATCAGTTATTACTGTCGTTTCGTTGGGTTTGAACAATAGCCAATATTTTAAAAGTGTGGTAGATGTAAATGCTTGTGTGAAAACAAACAAAAAATTACAACAACCCTCTTTGAAATATATTTCAGGACACAGTGTCTTGTCTTAACTTTTTTTAAAAATTGTATTTGGTCCACTGACTTAGTTTTTCAATATGACGTCTATGGACGAAGATAAATTTTCACAAAGTACTTACAACGTGGTAAGGCATTTGGTCTTGAAGGACAGGTTTTATTAGACTATATTGATAAATGTAGGACGCAAGATTTAGAAAGAGAAGACAGAATGAACGTAAAGCGAGTGTAGGAAGAAGAGCACACTAAAAGACAGGAGTAAAAATAACAGATAGAGGAAACTAAAAGAGCGCATGTGATAGAGGAAACTGAAAAATTTGAACAAAAAGAGATAGAGGAAACTAAATGAATAGAGATGCAAGCTGCTCGCCCAAGAGTAATTTCAGGTCAGGACAGTGCTAGCGTACCCAGGTCTAACGCCCCTCGTCCTACCTTATTTACCTGAGCGAGACAAACAGACACACACGCACCAATGCATCCGTAACAGTCGTGTAAATGTAATGAACACACCTCGAATGATAAGCTGATTCGTGAATGAATCGTAATTGATTTGTGTGACAATCGCTTGTATCATTGAAAAGAAAAGGAAAAAAATCTAAAAGATTAAAAAAAAAAAAGAATTCTTGACAAAAATTTTGCTCGTTACCCCCAACAGTAGGTAGGGGGGTGGGGGTGGGGGTTGGAGAAACGGAGACGCTTCGTGAGTATCTGTTCGTGTTTATGTATAATTTTGTTTGTGGAAGAGGAAAAAGAAGAAAGAGAGAATGTTAATAAAAGAAGGAAATCGTTCTAAAAGTTAATAATGGGACCTGGGGTTTCTTTTCAGAACACCTCAGCGTCCTGCCAATGGTTAGCAGCCTCCCCTGACAAGTCCAAAAGGTGGACTTCTCATCTCGTCAACATTTAGTCCTACCTCATGCAAAGAATGAAACTGAAAGGACTGGAATTGTATTGTTTGCAAAAATGGAAACTGAAAGGACTGGGATTGTATTGTTTGCAAAAATGGAAACTGAAAGGACTGGAATTGTATTGTTTGCAAAAATGAAAACTGAAAGGACTGGAATTGTATTCTTTGTAAAAACGGAAACTGAAAGGACTGGAATTGTATTGTTTGCAAAAATGGAAACTGAAAGGAATGGAATTGTATTGTCTGCGTAGAATGAAACTGAAAAGAACGGAATTGTATTGTTGCAAAGTATGTAATTGAAAAGAGATGTATCAATATTTGTTCACTTTCATTTTGGTGATATCATACTGGAAGGGAGTGTTGTCAAACTAAAGGTCGGCCTGCTAGTGCTCCTTTGTACGAGTGGAGCAGGTGCGTGTGCACAGAGTTAGCATGATGAGTACATGAACGAATGTGTGCGAACGCGGTGTGTGACATTAGAACATCTGAGAGGTGTAGGGAGGGCAGAAGGGGGGGGGGGGGGGGGGGGGGGGGAGGGGGGGGGGGGGGGGGAGGGGGGGGGGGGGGGGGGGGGGGGGGGGGGGGGGGGGGGGGGGGGGGAGAGGGGGGGAGAGAAGATGTAATATTGCACTGACATTATGATGAACAAGAAGAGAATATCAGTTCATTTTTATGAAATGCACAATGGAGAGGGAGAGGGGTGTGTGTAACATTACACTGATAAACCCATCATGACATTGCAATATGATGAGCAGGTATGCAGGAATGATTGACATATGCCTGGGAATTGAACACAGGGCCTTTAGAATGTATGGAAGAGAACTGAGTGCCTGGTCTAGTCACACATGTACACTGCATGGAGATATAGTTTCACCTAAAATGATACAACTACAACTGTAAACACCATCACAGCATGGAGTTATAATTTCACCTAACACGATACAACTGCAATTGTAAAATACCATCACAGCTGAAGCAAAACTAAAACTGTCATGACACAAAGCAAGTCTCACCCTATGGAACCGTTTCCCGCTTTCTGAGACTCTCACCCTGTCCCCCACCATCAGCACTCTGGCCAGGGCTGCCCCCGTAAGCTTGGGGACAGAGAGGATAGAGGTGGGGAGGACGCTGACGTGCCTGACGTCATGGTATTGTGGCTGACGCAGCTGGCCTGGGGGTGGTGGACACAGTGGAGGTGGTGACAGGAGGGGTGGGGGTAGAGGTGGGGGGTGGTGGGGGAGGACGCTGACGTGCCTGACGCCATGGTGCTGGTGGCTGATACAGCTGGCCTGGGGTTGGTGGACACAGTGGAAGTGGTGACAGGAGGGGTGGGGTTAGAGGGTGTGGCGGCGACAGTGGGGGTAAAGGGGGTATCACTGGTGTCCCTGCCGACATTCCAAAGGCGTTTGGTTATCTTTCTCTGCGACGTTTAGATCTTACATTGCGCGGAGACCGTCAATATAACATTCTCTGTAACCAGCATAGTGTCAACACATTTTGTATTTTTCTGTTTCTATTGGGTCACATACTCATCCCCTTCCCACAGAAACCCCGTGCCACATTGCTGTGATGTTGGAGCAGATCATTTTGATCTGTCCTTTGATTGTTGTGATGCCCTATACTGTGAGTGTAATGTGCTAACACCCTCCCCCTTCCCCATCTCTCTCTCTCTCTCTCTCTCTCTCTCTCTGTCCACATTGTGTACTTGCCATTTCCATTGCACAAATTTAATCTACAACTGGTTTAAAAACTACATTACTTTATTACTTTTATGTCTTTCTCTCTCTCTCTCTCTCTCTCTTTTTCTGTGCATGCGCGTGCGTGCTTGCGTGTGTGTGTGTGTGTGTGTGTGTGTGTGTGTGTGTGTGTGTGTGTGTGTGTGTGTGTGTGTGCTCTGGCATTCCACAGCATCCACTTTGCTGCTTCCATGACCAACACTAGTGACGTGTATCATGTACACATTACGTTTCTCTTCAGAGTGACTCCACAAGACAATGAAAACCATTGTTACCTAATGCAGACAGGGCAAACTGACCCCACATGACAAAGAAAACCATTGTTACCTAATGCAGACAGGGCAGACTGACCCCACAAGACAAAGAAAACCATTGTTACCTAATGCAGACAGGGCAGACTTGATGACGTCAATCCTCTGACTGTCCAGTTCTAGGTCCTGCACAGCCTTCATGTTGTCTGCCCTTCCACACTTTGACTCCACCTCCTTGGATCGTGGCTCCAACGCCTTCATCATCTGCAGCATGACGTCATCAGCCCTTGACTTCAGCACGTCGTCCAGGGTGTCGGTGTGTGACGTCAC
>JADBJO010005959.1:62500-97500 GCA_016801955.1 Conus betulinus | reverse complement strand
TCCGACCTGCCGCAGAACACGCGTCCTGTTACTAGTCTACGGTGCCGCGTTATATTTCTAGACACCGGCAGGTGACGTCACAAGATTACTTTAGAGTAGAAGTCTTGTTCTCGTTTGCCCTTAATATTTCGGCTGTGTACAGATTGATGTTTACTCGTGAAGATTACAAAATAATAATAATAATAATAAACTCAAATATAGCAATAGAATAAATTCACCCCATGCATGTGATGAGAAAACTGCATTGCGCATGTTATTGCAGAGAGAGAGAGAGAGGAAGAGTGAGGAGAGAGGGAGAGCATGTAGGGGAAGGGGGAAGGGAATGCAAAGAGAGGCAACCATGGCTGTGACAGTCTGGCCTAGTGAAGGCGCGGTTATGTCCCCTGATTGCCAAAAAAGGCTTTGTACAGGTGGCTGCCATTGTGGGACACTGATGAATACCCCCCCCCCCCCCCCCCCCCCCCCCAATGGCACCCTGTTCGTCTCTCAGTACAGGACAATGCACCACACCCACACACACAGCACACTGAGATACCCACTGTTGAGGACCAGTACAGGAAGGGGCAATGCGTACCAGCTCCCACACTGGCCACAACAGCAGGTTCTGAGGAGTTAGGCATTCACTGTAGTGAGTGAGGACACAAAGGATCACTACATCAGTGAGTGAGGACACAAAGGATCACTACATCAGTGAGTGAGGACACAGAGGATCACTACATCAGTGAGTGAAGACACCATGTTGAGGTAACTGGGTCAGAGACAGAATTAAGTGGGGTGAACCTGTATTGTAGTTCTATCCATGTTGAGGTGACTCTTAATCATGGGTGAACCTGTATTGTAGTTCTCCATCCATGTTGAGGTGACTTAATCATGGGTCATGGGTGAACCTGTATTGTAGTTCTATCCATGTTGAGGTGACTTAATCATGGTGAACCTGTATGTAGTTCTAGTTCTGATTAATCATGTTGAGGTGACTAGTTCTATCCAAAGTCATCATGGGTGAACCTGTATTGTAGTTCTATCCATGTTGAGGTGTCTTAGGGAAAGATTTGGGTGAATCTTTGTGTTGCAATCTTATCAGCTGTTGATCGGGACAGAATTTGGTCAATCCTGCCCCCTCCTGTCAATTGTTAAAGTGGACTTGGTGGGGACAGAATTAGGTACTAAGTTGTGATCCTACGGTTTTGAAGGTGACTTGGTCAGCGACAGGACTCGGTGTACCTTTGAGTCATGATCCTGTCCTTTGTGAAAGCCGACTTCATTGGGGACAAAATTTAGTGAGCCTTTGTGCTGTAATCCCGTCCATTATGAGGTGACTTGGTCAGGGACTGGACTGATTTGGTCAACATTTGTATTGTAACCATTGTCAAAGGTGACTTGGTCGTGACAGGATTTGGCAAACCTTTACGTTGAATCCTGTCCATTGTTATAGGTACTGGTCTATATACCTGGTCAGAGACAGGATTTAGAAATGTTTTGTATGGCAAGTCTTTCTATTGTTAAAAATGACAAAGTCTGGAACAGAATTTGGTGTAGACATAAAATCTTCGTTTGAAGGTCAGTCACCCAGATAGTCTTCATGTTCTGAACATGTTTGCAGTAGAAGGTCAAATAGTAAGCTACAGGATTTGATACTGTTTCTGATGTGATCCTAACCAAGTTGAAGATGACTTGGAAGATTTGATCAGTATTTGTCTTGTGACCAAGGCCATTCTTGAAGGCAACCACAGGACTTCAGAAATCTTTGTGCTGTGATCTCAGTCTCTGCTGAATGGTAATAAGTTGGAGGTTTTGATAAACCTCTGTGTAATGGCCTCGTCAGTGTTTAAAGTGATTTGGTAAATCTTAGAATTGTGATCGTTTCTTTCCTATTGAAACTGACTTAAACAATATGACTTGATTTACATTTGTATTGTGGTCCTGCTCCCTATCAAAGATAACCTTCCCATTCACTATCAAAGATAATCTTGTACGCGGCAGTTTGAAGTAAATCTTTGTGTTAGGATCTTTCTTTCCTATTGAAACTCTGTTTCAAAGCAAGGTGACTGAAGGCGGAAAATGAAGCAAATTTCAAAAAGAAAAATGATTGGTTCTGCAAGACAATCCAGACAACAACAGATTGACCGACAGATAGATAGACAGATTGACAGAAAGGTTGGCAGACGTCCTGTAATCTGTTTTTTCTGGGTTGTCTTGCAGAACCGATAGCTTTTCTTTTACTAAAACCATAGGATTTGTGTTAGTGTGTTGTATGGTCCCATGCATGTTCAAAGGTAACCTTAAGCAGCAGTTGTAAACAAATCTTGTGTTGTGATCCCAATCACTGTTGAAGATGGCTTGGTAATCTATACGTACTTTCACATGGCCATGAAACTGCTTTACGATCATGATGTAATGTAATGTAAAAAGATATTTGTAGAGCGCTTAACCTCGCCAGAGCCCAAAGCGCATATTACAGAAACATGAAAAAATACTTATTCTAACACACACACACACACACACACACACACACACACACACACCACACACACACACACACACACACGTGTGCGCAGGCACACGCGCAGGCACACACACACACACACACACACACACACACACACACACACATACACACAAATGCATCAAGACAAGCAGACTTGCGCACAGAGGTAAGTGGAAACCGTTAATCAGTCCGGGGAGAAAGATGTGTCTCTTTAGGGAGGTTTTAAAAGAGTCGTGCTACACACAGAGAAGAAGGCAGACCATGAATCATAAGATGTAAATCTTGTAATGAATCAGATTATTTTGTTTATGCCTGAAATCCCACGTGTCCCAACAGGGGCCAAGGGTTCTTAGATTCTTGATATTTGAAGTGTGTGTGTGTGTGTGTGTGTGTGTGTGTGTGTGTGTGTGTGTGTGTGTGTGTGTGTGTGTGCTCTTGCACGCACATTTTTCCTTTCCCAGGTCTTTGTACACATTAGGATCACACCCCGCTCACTTACCATGTGGCAGATTGCTTGGTTTGGATGATTCAGTCCACAGATGCATAGGTGGATGGGCTGAGGTGGATGTTTGAATGAAAGATTACATGACTATTTATGGATAACAAGATGCGAGTGAAAACAAAATCAGGAGGGGGAAATCTCTGGCTATCCTTTCTTTCTTTTACGGGTGGAAGTTGGGGATGGAGCAGTGGAAATGAGGGGGCTGTAGTGATATACATACATGCACTGTATATCTTAATTTGCCCTGACATCAATACAGGAGTATGGCCAACAGTATCCCATTACAACAGCTAAGCTGGCACCACCTGTCAATGTCTGGTGGGGAAAGCCCCCCTCTTTGTTTCTGCCGGCCAATCCTTGCATGCTACCATCCCCTCACTTCCACCCTGACTCTCTTTGTGTGAAGACACAGTTATTTCTCAGTCTCAGTGCAACCTGGTCTTCCCATGAATCAAGTGTTTTACAGTTCAGCTTGACACCACACTCTTGTGGTAAAATATGCATCAAGTCATCACCTACATCTGAGATACAAAAGTCCATGTCGGGCAGTAAGACAGTTCATGCTGCTCTAAGTCAAAGGTGTGTTTCCCACCTGTCATACTGAAATGTTTGTGTGCTGTTTGTAACAAATGATTTCAGTCACTCCAAATAAAAAGAAAATTCCATGGAACTAACTTCGGGGCAACTCTCATCTCTCCTTCGCTGAAAACCCATTACTCTTTGCAGAAAAGTGTGTGTGTGTGTGTACGTGCAATTACCACTCCAGCACTGTACCTCTGTGTCATGGTCACTAGCCAGACGTCCCACCACCCTTACCCCTCTTAACTATTTCCTCCAGACGAAACAAGAATGATTTTTTTCTCACTCAAACGGGGAAACAGACAATAATAACAAATCAATGACCACCACAGCCAGGGGGAAACCCCACAACCACCATGATCAACTCCCCTTCACACAGCATCACCTTTAGGGTATGGCTTTCTTGCCAGGCACTCAGGTCCATCAAGGAGGCGAGGCCAGCCACAGAGTGCAAAGGTTAGGGACCGAGCGTGTTGATGCAACAGTGAATGACACTGCAACACCAGGGCAGTGCTACCACCTGCACAAGAATAGGCCGAGGGACCAGGCCCAGCCCCCTATGAGTGAGTTTGAATCCCTCCACTACGGGGACTCACATGGATGACATATGATCTGGAGGGATTCTAGAAAAGGGGGAAAACAAGAGAGACAACTGACAGACACTACTGATCCTTTCCTCCTTTATTCTTCCCTAACTGGCAAGACTGACTACATCATGTCACCTCACACCCACCAAATTTATTTACAGCCGAACAATACATCAATATGGTGACATCATCAAAATACACCAATAAAAAAGAAATTTGCAAAAGGGGGCATGTATCAACAAAACAACATTTTTTTTCTTTTCAATGCAGCTGACTATTCGTGATGACGAAGTTGAAGTTGACGATGAAGATGAGGACTACAACAAAGGTGAGGACGACGACGAAGTTCCCCATAGCGCTACCCCACTGCCCATAACTGAACTACTGTCAACCCCTATAGAGCATTATGCAGGGCACCACACTTGTGCCCATAACGAATACTGACTGTGCCAAGACTTGACTCATCAATCTCTCCTCACATCTCACACACAAGCAGCAGGGTGGGCGGCTGGTGCTCCTTGTTGCCCCACCTGATACAAACAGGGCAGCTGTCAAACACCCAATACCTCACCAGGCACCGGACCATTCACAGAGCACCTGTGTGAGTGGCTGGATTCCTGCTGCCTCACTCAGGCACAATCAGGGGTCGACAGGACCTCAGCTGCCAGAGATGCTCTTGGGGCCTCTCCCTGTGTGCGAACAGGTGGGCAGGTATTCGGGTGCAATGAAGGCCTGCAGGAGGCACCCGAGTACAGGACTGGATTGGCAACTGATGGGAGGTGCCGCCGGACTGCGGCTAGAGAAGGACGAGATGCAGGCGCTGCAGGCTGTAGGGTCTGCCTCTGGTAGAAGCGGTCTTTCGCACCGCCATGGGCCTCCGGCTTGGTGCCTCCACATTGAAACATCACTGGGGGGGAAAAAACATTGGGGAAAAAGGGGGGTGCTCTCTGGACAAACAGCAACCAGACAAACATGCCGTTGAACCTGCGCGTCAACCCAGGAACAGAGAATCTCCACAGGATCACAGGCCAGTCACAGACTTGCAGGCCTACCCCTACTTGCTAAACAAGGTCAGCATATACTGACGAACATCAGTCCACTAGCTCAACACTGGACTACTATCATCACACAGAGACCACTGCACAACTTCACCTACTCCTCCGGCAGAGACTAACACTACACACTGACAATACACCAGCCCAACACCTGGGTGAAACAGTAATCATGGTTTTCATCGTCTGTAAAAGGTTGTTGTGTGCCTGACTTGTGGAAAAAATCTTTTTATTTGTCCAGTGCCTAAGAAAACCAAACCTGCCTCTCTCAATGATTACCACCCTGTTGCTCTCACTTCTATTGTTATGAAATGTTTTGAAAGACTCATTCTAAAACAAATTATTCTAGCAACTGCTCCATATCAAGATCCAAAAAAATTTGCATACAACCAAACCGAAGTACTGACAATGCCACTCTCACCTTCCTCCACACAAAACTTACTCTCATTTAGAAAAGCCTGGTACATTTGTTCACATATTGTTCATTGATCTCTCTTCTGCCTTTAATACTGTCCAGCCTCACTTAATGGTCCAAAAACTGTTGTCTTATGATGTTAATCCTCATCTTGTTCTGTGGATTATTAGTTTCCTTATCAATAGGTCAGAGTCTGTTTGATTTCAGCAAGCTATTTCATCTATTTGTAACACATCTACTGGCTCTCCTCAAGGTACTGTTCTTTCACCTGTGTTGTTTACTCTATACACACAACGATTGTACTGGCAATGATACTTCTCCTCTTGTGAAATCTTCTGATGACTCTGCTCTCCAAGATCTGTCAAACTGTCATTCTATGTACTGTGATTGTGTGAATATGTTTGCTGCTTGGTGTGAAGACAATTATCTCAACCTAAATGTTCAAAAGACAAAAGCATTGCTTATCGATTTTTGGAAAAATCCCCAAGATGTTCCGGACCTTTATACAGAGTTCCCACTTCCTCACAGCAAAAAAATTCAAGTTTTTTTCAAGGGTTTCTAAAGGGGATATTTTGATTTTTAAGGGACAAATTTAGCCGTACAATTGAGAAAAAAAGAGTGAATAATTACCTTACACATGTAATCCAGCCATGATGATAAGGTGATTACACTTCGGTAGTCTTTTCCAAGCTCAATATCATATACAAAAAATAAAAAATGAAGTCTTTATATAGAAATTGAGAAATCAGAAAAAGAAAACTTTCAATCTGCTTTCGGACCAGTATCTGACATGGATGTCCAGCTGCTTCTGTTTCCAAGTCATTCAATGATTCGTCAAAAAGCATGACATATTCAGTCTGTGATATCACTCTTTTTTCAGTTCTGACAGAAAAAAAGGAGCAATGCTAAAAGTTGCAAGATATCTACTTTTGGTTTCCCCACACCAACAGTTCGTCGCAATCGAGGAATATGGAAACATTGCTGCAAACAGTCTCGCAATGTCTTCAGCAGATCGGAAACTGTGATGATTGTTGATGGCATGAATCGTCCACACCACTTCAGCCTTCAACACGTCTGTCCCACTTGCTGTTATTGTGGATTGGCTGACGATCCTTCTTCTTGATGTAATGCCCACCATCATCAAGTTGATTATTTGGCATACTAAAAACTAGGTCTGCGCAGCGGGAGGGGGGATTGGGGGGTGGGGGAGGGGGGGGGGCTAACTGGGAGGGGGGGGGAGGGGGGGGGGGGGGGGGATGGTACTGAGGAAAAAGGGTCTGACCTGATATTGATGAATTTGATGATTGCCAAACGAAGCCCATATGACTAACAACCGGCCTACTCGCTTTTTCCAATTCCACGTACTTTTTCCCCTTTCCGTGTTTGCAACCACCGATTCGCTCATTGCTTGAACGTCAACGGTCTTTTTGCACACTTTACAGAAAAACGCATGTTTGTTGTCTCTGCATTCAGTGATCCAGCTTCGATATTCTTCCTTCTGTAACCACAACGGATCCAATTAATGTGCAATTTCCCTAAAGCATGATGACTGACGCAACAGTAATGGACTTCACCGGAAAATGAGGGAGCATGGCGCTCTTTGTTGGAAGTCGAACTGAGCATGCGAAAACGATAACTGATGTGCGTGCACGCGGGCGCACGCGTGTGTGTGTGTGTGTGTGTGGTGCATGTGTGTGTGTGTGTGTGTGTGTGTGTGTGTGTGTGTGTGTGTGTTGGTGCATAGTGTTGTGCTGAAGTGCATAACATAAAATGACATGAATAGAATGCTGTTTTATTCCAAGGATATGTAATTTGTAATTTTTGTGTGTGTGTGTTATGTTTTTTAAAACCAAAAGACGTTGCAACATTGAATTTCACGTTTTGTGATGATAAAGTCATTTGAATTGAATTATATCTTCCCCACACAAGTCTCTTCAGACTGCTATATACTGAGCCAGTGGCCACAACACAAACTGACAGCCAAATAACTCAACTTCCAACCAACATGCCCCTGTGCACATGCCAAGTCATCACATCTCAAGCCACAAAGAGAGAGAGAGAGAGAGAGAGAGAGAGAGAGAGAGAGAGAAAGTCTCAGAGAGAGAGAGAGGGAGCCAGTGTCCTGACTACAACTCTCCCCTTATGACACTGACCCCCCCTTTCTTCAAACAGGCAGGCCATACCACTGCTTAACCTGTCCGCTTTTCACCAGTGCCATGTCAGTCTGTATGTCTGTCTGCTGTGAGTCAGCATGTCCAAACCACTCACCATGAGATACTTAAATGATTAGACTCTACAGTGTCACACTCTCAATTAAACACAATTTGCTTTTCTCTTTTTTTTTTTTTCTTTTCTTGTTATATTCATTACATTTTCACCAAACATGTATAAACTGCGGAATAATCGTATGGGTAAACAGATCTGCATACTCTCTCTCTCTCTCTCTCTCTCTCTCTCTCACACACACACACACACACACACACACACACACACACATAACATTCCTAGCTATCCTCTGGCTTTAAAAATCTCCTCTTCATCTTGGTGGCAAGTTGATAAGCTGATCATCATCGTCGTCATCACTCATGGCGTCACCTTCACCTTTAACGTCTTCACTCCTCCTCTTCCTTGTGGCAAACTTCTGGCCAATCAGGCCAACCAGTGCAGAGTACCTGAAACACAAGAGCCACAAGTTACCTCAGGGACAGAACAAACAATGCAGAGTACCTGAAACACAAGAGCCATGTGTAATGTCAGGGACAGAACAACAATGCAGAGTACCTGAAACACAAGAGCCACGTGTAATGTCATTCTGTACTCTAAGTATGGACAAGAGCAAGGATACAAGTACATTCACATGAAGAGTCCTGACACAGATGTGTTTTTCATCCTGTTGAACTTTGCCTCTCAGCTAGATCGTGCGACACTCCGCTTTGATACAGGCAAAGGCAACAAGAAGCAACTGATAGACTAAGTGGCCTTGCCAGAGGACTCACTCAGCCATTCTGCTCCGCTCTTCTGTCGCTGCAGCTTTCACTGGCTGTGACTCAACCAGTGCCTTTACAGGCAAAGGCAAAGTGAAGGCAGTGAAAGGTCTTCAGCAGAAGCCAGCATTCGTGCAGGCCCTGGCACAGTTGGGGGACACCTGGAAAGTCAAGGAAGAGATGATTGACAAGCTGGAGTCCTTCACTTGCTGCATCTGTGGAAGGGCACACTTCAGCAAGGTTGATGACTTGAGACACCACATGCTGAAAGAGAAATGTGGCGAGGAGATCATCACTGCCAGTCAGAAGGTACACCTGGCTACTTTGCCACCATGTCGGTGCAGCTTGACCCAACACGTTCACCGCTGCAATTACCAGGTTGCCATCTGGAAACATGGAGACCAGCCTGTGCAGACATTCCCAGTCCCACAGAAGGTCATGGATGGAAAATGAACAATGGGGTGCTGGAGCCTCTGTGGACAGAGGAGAAAGAAGAGAGCTGACTCTATCTCAGGCTGTCACTGATTACCTGAATGGTGTCAGTGACGCGGATGATGAAGGAGGAAGATGGAAAGCGCATCTTACAAAACGGCCTGGACGATTCACTGGACTCCAGTTCTGAAGATTGTGATGAAGCTTGAAAGTGAAATTTCTGATGCTTCATTGACTGTTGATGAAGAGAGAATACAGACAAATCATGCCTTTGAAAATGACCAAGAACTGTGCTTTCCTGACACCTTGAATACTGTATGTTGTGCTGCGCTATACATATTTTTGTTGAAAAAACTGTAAATGCTACATTTTGTTATACCAGAATACCAGCAATATTAAACTTGTAAGCAACAAAACCATTCTGGACAATCAAGAACATAAACTCCCATCAAAACGAAACAATTTGGGGGTTTGAAAGGCTGTCAAAATGATCGTTTGGTGTCTTTGGCGAAATCTTGAATTTTGGGGGTAGGGGAGATAAATGTGAAACTGTGGCTTTAAGCATTAGTCATGTGGTTCCAGGTACAGTCAGAAACTACCAAGAGGTATTGTAGTATAATATGATTCATCAAAACATTTGATTTTGCCTTCTGGTTTTGTGGATAACAGTTGACATGCTGCCGATGCTGTGAAAATATCGGTACATAAAAGTTACCTACTACTGCACCCAGCAGCCAATGAATGAGAAAAGACTGATCAAGTTACCACCAGGCACACAGATAAGTAAGTAATAAAACTAGTATAAGCAAGAGCTGATTTCCTGTTTATTTACAAGAGCTATTTCAAGTTACATGTGAATGGCGCAAGTGAGTATGTTAGAGGGTACCCTTTCGCCAAGGGCTGTAACTCCTGTGCATCCCAACATCTCGATGGAAACATTTTAGTTTTGTGTTCAGGACACTCCAAGGAACATTTTTCACACCAGTCATGATAACCCCTGGGGGGATGCATGGGAGACCCAGCTGGCTTACATACTAATATACACTACATACATAAAACACATGAATTATCTTTCATCAATGACAGGCTTTGCACATACACACTGCATACATAAACATGCATTCCGCTAACAGCTAAACAGTGAAACAGAGAAAGTGAAAGAAGAAAAAAACAAACTTTTTAAACTCATACCTATAGTATTGTTTCTTTTAGTCATTTTGTTGTTTTCATTTTGTTTTATATTCTTTTTTTTTTCTTAAATTCATTTTGTTTTTGTCTCTTGACCCTCCATCTCTCTCTCTCTCTCTCTCTCTCTCTCTCTCTCTCTCTCTCTCTCTCTCTCTCTCTCTCCTTTTTCTATGTTTAAAACAATCATCAACACACCTCAATACAAATCTGTTTTTGTCACAAAAATAAGTCGATCCTGCCAGTTTTTCATTCTACAAAATATCTAACCATCTTGTGTCGCCAGTTATCAGTGGTACTGTGGGAATGTTATATACTGTAACACACAAACAAATACATACACACTCACATGTGTGCACACACACACACACACACACACACACACACACACACACACACACACACACACACAACTCTTTAGTAGGGAGAACAAATGTGTCTACTTCAAACCTAATGTTCTTACTTCATACCTAATGTACCTTGTTAACTTTTGTGTTTTTGACATATAACTTCTAATTAATTTATTCATGTCACAAAACAGCTTTTTCGGGACACCTCTTCACAAAGTTGTCATTCACATTTCTTGTTAGCCTTTTCTCAGCTGAGGAAAACAGCTAGCAGAAATGTTAAAAAAAGCAAACAAACAAACAAGAAATAAGTTCAGAAATGGAGACTTAGGCATGGTACCTGTCCGCAAATTTGCAGAAATCTGCGAAAAGCTAAAAAAAAAGAAAAAAAAAAAAAAAAAAAGCAAGCTGCGCCCGATGAGACCAGCCCCTTTAGTCTGTTTTTGTTTTGTTCACTTCAGGCCTTCATCCCGCTAAAAGTAGCACTGAGTAGGACTACTTCCACGCATGTGCTTTTGAGACATTCGCCACTGCTTTCCGCTCTGGGTCGACGTGACTGAATATGAACAAGAGCAAACAAAAAAAAAAAAAAAAAAAAAAATGCCAAAGCGAACAGACATAGTTCTGCGAAATTCTTTGACACAGAAGATACTGATGCTGGTGGCACAAATGGCAATGGGATTGGCTGAACAGAAGATACTGATGCTGGGGGGGACGTTGTGGCAAACAAATGGCAATGGGATGGCTGCTGAGAAGATACTGATGCTGGTGACGTTGTGGCAAACAAATGGCGATGGGATTGGTTGAACAGGGAGCCACGAAAATGAAACGTTTTCGTCGTGCTGGAAAAGCTGAGTTAATGTATGCCACTTAAAGCAATGTAGATATGTACTCATTTTTGCTGTGTGATTTCAAGCAATGTAGATATGTACTTATTTTTTGCTGTGTGATTTCAAGCAATGTAGATTTGTACTCATTCTTGCTATGTGATTTCAAGCAATGTAGATATGTACTCATTTTTGCTATGTGTTTTAAAGCAATGTAGATATGTACTCATTTTTGCTGTGTGATTACTTGGGTTTAAAACCCTGTGTGGGCTGAAGGAATGACTGATAAAGTGACTCTAGGAGAGTTTACTTTATGGCAGAAAGAAATTGCTTAGTATGAAGAACTGAAATTAGTTCAAGGAGAGGCCTTTTTACAGGCAGAATTGCTGAAAGACCTTCACATGGGTGAAACTGGAAAAAAAAATTGGAAAACTGAAAGGTTGGGGTCCAGGGACCGCCTAGGCCTGGCGGGGTCCAGGGCGGCAGCGCCCCTGGTGGGGGGCCCAGGGGTGCAAAGCCCCCAGGCTGAAATTGATTTTAAAAAAATTCAGACTGTGGATTGCATTTCATGAACATGTTCCTTATTGAAAGATGCTGCTTCGAGGAAATCTAACCTTTCACGCGCGCGCGCACACACACACACACACACACACACAGACACACACACAAGATAGCAAAGCATGCATACATTTTATGAATGACAAGCTGCATCACACATGATGCAGACACTGCATCACCATCTCTCTGATGACATCAGAAGAAAAAAAAAAAACAGTATATTATATGGAATCCTTCAAAGCATTCTGGCTGATGCTAAGCTAAAAGAAACAGTATATCATATGGAATCCTTCAAAGCATTCTGGCTGATGCTAAGCTAAGGGCCTGAAGCTGATCTGTCCAAATTGTATACAAGCTGATACAAAGCCTGCTGTTCAGTCCAGACACACCAGGCTTTCAACACCAGAAACATCATCAACATACAGAGCCTGCTGTTCAGTCCAAACACACCAGGCTTTCAACACCAGAACATCGTCAACATACAAAGCCTGCTGTTCAGTCCAAACACACCCAGCTTCAACACCAGAACATCGTCAACATACAAAGCCTGCTGTTCAGTCCAAACACACACCAGCTTTTCAACACCAGAACATCGTCAACATACAAAGCCTGCTGTTTCATCAGTCCAAACACACCAGGCTTTCAACACCAGAACATCGTCAACATACAAAGCCTGCTGTTCAGTCCAAACACACCAGGCTTTCAACACCAGAACATCGTCAACATACAAAGCCTGCTGTTCAGTCCAGTCCACACACACCCAGGCTTTCAACACCAGAACATCGTCAACATACAAAGCCTGCTGTTCAGTCCAAACACACCAGGCTTTCATTCAGTCAATGATAAAATATGAAACATCCCCATCCAGGTTAAAACTGGCTGTTTCATTCAGTCAGTGATAAAATATGAAACATCTCCATCCAAGTTAAAACTGGCCGTTTCATTCAGTCAGTGATGAAATATGAAACATCTTCATCCTAGTTAAACTTGCTGTATCATTCAGTCAATGAAGAACAGATAACAGACAATGAGAATGAGTTCAAGACATATTTTCAAGCAGGAGCTATAAACTGGACATTCGTATGTTATACTTGTACTTAAGCTGGTGATGTTGTAAGCTCCAAGTTCTAAAAGAACTGTTTCAATGTAAGACTGGAACACAGTGAAAAAGCTACAGAGGAAAAACTTCAAGTCATATAAACTCATGTGTAACACCAAAGTGCGGATTGCATTCTAACCGAACCATGTGATAGGCTTTTATTACTGTCAGCTGGAAAGAGAAATACAGGCATGAGAACCAACATCAGTTCATTTCTGTCATAAGAATTTCTTCATATCCATGTTTATATCATGTGTGAATCTGACAGTATGTCCTGTATACCTGTGGACTAGATACCACCAACTGTTTACACTAACCTGTTCGCCATTTCAGTTGCACTCACTGCAGTCTCTTTTTCTCTCTCTCTTCTGCTTGTTCCAGTTCACTGTCTGTGTTGAAAATTGTCATCAGCTTCTGAAAGCAGGATTAAGTACTCTATTATCTTCTATTTTTTTAAACTCAATCATAGTCAGTAATAATCATTCATTTGAACAGCCGTTACACATAAGGATACACATAAGGATAAGCAGGAATGCTTAATTTGTTCATATACATGTGCACACATGCACTCCCAGAAACATGCATATAAACACACACACACACACACACACACACACACACACACACACACACACACACACACACACACATACACACAATCATACATGCTCTCTCTCTCTCTCTCACACACACACACACACACACACACACACACACACACACACACAATCATATATGCTCTCTATCACACACACACACACACACACACACACATACAGACACACACACACACACACACACACACACACACACACACACACACACACACACACACACACACACACACTGTAGTAACAGTGCAGACAATGTTAGCCAGGTATCCAAGATGTGACCAACATGTTGGGTTAATATGAAGGTCAAGGATCTGTTGAGACTTATCCATGACAACCTTATCCCAAATCCTTTCCTTTTAGTTCATTTATGAAGCCCTTTAGCTGGTGAACCTTGCACACATGGTTGCAAGGCTTAGAGGGTGTGGACAGACATAAAGACTTAAACCTTGCACATATGATCTCAAGGCATAGAGGGTGTGGAAGAACATAAAGACTTAAACCTTGCACACATGATCTCAAGACACAGATGGTGTGGATGGACATAAAGACTTAAACCTTGCACACATGGTCTCAAGACACAGATGGTGTGGAAAAGCAGAAAAAAACTAGCCTGCATGCAATGCGCCCCACCCCCCCCCCCCCACCATCACGGATGAAACTCACATTGATCTACCTCTCCTAATATACACCTTTGGTGAGTTGTCCATATCTGGGTCAGTGGTATCGACAAGTTTTTAGGGACCATCACAAGAGAGACATGGAGACTAAGCAATGATTGTCAGCAGAAGA
Source organism: Conus betulinus (assembly GCA_016801955.1). Lineage (NCBI taxonomy): Eukaryota > Metazoa > Mollusca > Gastropoda > Neogastropoda > Conidae > Conus > Conus betulinus. The sequence goes on along the minus strand of JADBJO010005959.1, from coordinate 83,045 downwards.
CAGACGTGGGGACTAAGCAATGATTGTCAGCACAAGACAGACGTGGGGACTAAGCAATGCTTGTCAGCACAAGACAGACGTGGGGACGCAATGAAAATCAATAGAAAGCGTTGACACGTCCCTTGGTGAAATCTGTAGAAAGCATTCACAGTCCCTTGGTGAAATCTATAGAAAGCATTCACATGTCCCTTGATGAAATCTATAGAAAACATTCACATGTCCTTAGTCAAATCTATAGAAAGCATTCACATGTCCCTTCGTGGATCTATAGAAAGCATTCACATGTCCCTTGGTGAAATCTACAGAAAACATTCACATGTCCCTTGGTGAAATCTATAGAAAGCATTCACATGTCACTTGGTGAAATCTATAGAAAGAATTGACATGTCCTTGGTGAAAATCTATAGAAAACATTCACATGTCCCTTGGTGAAATCTATAGAAAGCATTCACATGTCCCTTGGTGAAAAAAAAAAATAACCATTTTGCCAGCAACTTCTTTCCAGAAGCTGTTGGCACCTTCTCTACCAAAGCAGACGGAAATGGACGTGTGTAAATAATGACTCAGTCAAATACAAAGTCCCATGTTGTACATGGCAGACTCATCAGCAAACCCTCAGTTCATGTCTGTTTGAATAGAAAGGATGCAACCACTCTACTTGTGGTTGACACAACAAATACTGATGATGTCTTCCAACTCTTCCACAACAGCTAGCCTACCACAATTTAACTCATTCAAGACAACTCATGAGATAACTCAGAACAAGACAGCCCTGCACCTGTTGACTACATGATGATAACTTGCGACTGACCAAACCCATCAATGAGCCCAATTAATTTCACCTAGGACCATGTTTTCATTATTTTCTCCCTGGAGCAAATTCTTTGAGAAAGTCAAATTGCACTGAAGTACACTGCAGTGGATTCAACCTTCATGTTTCATGTACATTGTTTACTACGTTCACTGACTTTGCTGCAGTGGATTCAACCTTCATCTACATTGTTTACTACATTCACTGACTATGCTGCAGTGGACTCAACCTTCATCTACATTGTTTACTACGTTCACTGACTATGCTGCAGTGGATTCAACCTTCATCTACATTGTTTACTACGTTCACTGACTATGCTGCAGTGGATTCAACCTTCATCTACATTGTTTACTTCGTTCACTGACTATGCTGCAGTGGATTCAACCTTCATCTACATTGTTTACTACGTTCACCGATTGTTCTGCAGAGGATTCAACCTTCATCTACATTGTTTACTATGTTCACTGATTGATCTGTGTTTTCTATAAAGGCAGCTCTGGCCACAGGGCCGAGTTTGTTTTGGAAGCAGAGTCAGAAATGGTTGCGTACTACTCTTGAACAGCTGTAGTTTCAAAACTTCTCTCTTGGCCGACTATCACAGTACCTGCTGCCTAAGACCATGTGCTTTGTGCCATAGTCTTACACAGTTACTGACAATACACAGTGCAGCAGATCTGTCAAAACTGAAAAAAAAACATCAGATAGTGGAACCCTGATATGCACAAGTTCACTGTGAGCATGCTAATGAGTCCACAAGCAAGCCAATCTGTCATCCAACCTTCCTGTGTCTGGCACTAACCTCCACCTCAGGATTGAATCCTTTGAATGACATTTCGTCCAAACTGAAGACTTTCACAGACAGTGAAGCTTGGCTGCATTACAAACTGCTCTCTGCAATAGAAATGTAATATCTCTTTTTCTTTAAAAGACAAAAATAAATCTGACATGTCTAACAATTTACTTGCAAGTCTCAGCTAAATACATGTAAAACAAATTACGGTTTGCTAACAACACAGAAAACACTTACATCAATGATTGTAAAACAACAGAAGCTTGGTAAACCACAAAACATAAACTGGTCAACAGTCTCCAGTTAACTTACCAACTCATCAAAGCCAAGAAGTTTATTCTTTGACTGTCCACTGATTTCACTGAATACATACTTTTCTTGCAAAAAACAGCAAAGACAGACATACGCATGAACTGATGAAGGCACAGGTATAACATACATGTTGAGTTCATATTCTGGTACACATGACACAGTCTCAAACTGAAGATTTCAAAGAATGTGAATCTTGGCTGCACTACTACCAGCTTTGTACAATAGAATGATACAAACTGACACGTCACTCATTGACACACCTGACCCCAAATCATTCCACCTGGTTCAAATGAGGCAAAAATCAGGAACAAACTGCAGTTTTCAAGAATTTCAGGCATGCACTATATTTCAAAACATGTGACGCTGTGCAGATGTACCTGTATGCATGTTTGCACACACACACACACACACACACACACACACACACACACACACCCCAATTAAATGACATCCCTTCCTCTCTCTCTTCTCTCTCTCTCTTATTGTTATTTCCTCTCTGAGCTGTTTTCAATATGGCTACCATAGACTGTGTTATTTTTCTAAAGGTCCGGTGGCATGGATTATTTTTAGCATTTGTTTTCTACACGCTGGGATTTAATGTCTAGCATCTTCTTCATCACTCACACACCTAATTAGGCTTTTTTTTTTTTTTAGCACTTTCTCTCAGCTCCAATTTGGTCTCTTCACAGCCTGTCATTGACTTATGCACATGCACAAAATGCTTGACCTACTTTTCATCTTCCATCGTGTGTGTCCAACTATACACAACAACAACAACAACAACAACAAACGTATGCACACAAATTTGGTTTTGTCTGTTTGTTTTTTTATTCTTTTTTTCTTCAGTAAAACATGACTCATAGCTGTCACATCCAAAACAGTCTAAATTCTCATGTTTTTCAGTAGTAAATGTCCCTACTCTGGGACACTCTGTAGGTATGACTATGCACGTGATTCATCCATCCACACGTAAATTGTTTGACTGGTCAAAAGAGCAATGCATGATCTGTGTACAAGTGGGGTGTACATTTAAAAAAGAAAAAAGAAAATCAAACAAACAAACAAAAAAAATTGTAAATAATGTGAAAACGTAACACACTGGAAAAGAAACAGACACCAGCACTGACAGAAATGAGTTTTCCTGATGCATGGCAATAAAAAGTGTCATGTGAATACAGGGAAAGTGATATCAACCAAGGTCATTGGAAAAAATGAAATATTCTGTTTAGGCTTAACTTTGGCTACCTGCTGCATCCAATACACTGGTAGTAGCTAAATAATGTACCAGGACAAATGAAATAACCTGTTTGGCCTTTATGCTTTGGCTTACATTGGTGCTCGCTGACAAATATATATCACAAAATGATACAGAATGTTTTGGCTTTCCTTTGCCTTTTAGGTGTAGAAGTACAAAGTTCTTTCCCTTTTCTTTCTGCATCCATTTTTCTCACTACTGATCTGCATTCGTGTCCCAATATATGCAGACCTTGTCGTAAAAATCCCTGATTTTCATGTCCACACACATATATGCAGATCAAACACGTGAATTTTTCTGCCGTTTTTCTAACACTCCATTTGAAACTAAGAAGCAAACCAAGTTTGACAGTTACAACTGAACAACGAGCATTCCACTCACGCACTAGTCAAAAATGTCAGCGTTTGTTGTTCTGAAAATGAATCCCCATTAGCACACACACATCTGGTTTGCAGAGCCTGACATTAAAGCAAGTCATTCTTGTGACTTTTCTGTCAGTGAGCAGGAGCTCATTCACCAGCCAACCAGCAAAGACATGACACAGTGTTTTCCAGGTCAAGCAAAATTCTGATTCAATCAGTGATTAGTGCTTGTCACTACACTTTGTACATTTATAACAACAAAAAAAAAAAAAAAAAAAATAGGGGTGTGTGTGTGTGTGTGTGTGTGTGTGTGTGTGTGTGTGTGTGTTGGTGTCATTATGTTACTGACAGATTTTGAAATATTAATGAACATCCCCAAAAGTTTACTCACGAGCGTGACACTCCAGTGTCCCCCCCCCCCCCCCCCACCCCCTCACATAACCATCCTCTCCCTCTCCTCCAAACCAAATCCATCACAGGACTTTATAACAGGAAATCGGTCATGACAAAGTTCTCAGCCCCCCTCCCCTATTCCCCCCCCCCCACACTCCCTCCCTACCCTTCCATGTATCCCTCCTGCACTTTCAGATCTTGTGTCAACCATGAACTGAATCTGCATAATATTTCAACATTCTTCACTGAAATGAGAAAATCAGGACACCTCATAGTGCACTATGAACTGAATCTACATAATACTTCAACATTCTTCGCTGAAATGAGACAGTCAGGACACCTCTTAGTGCACTATGAACTGAATCTACATAACACTTCAACATTCTTCGCTGAAATGAGACAGTCAGGACACCTCATAGTGCACTATGAACTGAATCTACATAACACTTCAACATTCTTCGCTGAAATGAGACAGTCAGGACACCTCTTAGTGCACTATGAACTGAATCTACATAAGACTTCAACATTCTTCGCTGAAATGAGACAGTCAGGACACCTCTTAGTGCACTATGAACTGAATCTACATAAGACTTCAACATTCTTCGCTGAAATGAGACAGTCAGGACACCTCACAGTGCACTATGAACTGAATCTACATAAGACTTCAACATTCTTCACTGAAATGAGACAGTCAGGACACACCTCACAGTGCACTATGAATCGAATCTACATAACACTTCAACATTCTTCGCTGAAATGAGACAGTCAGGACACCTCACAGTGCACTATGAACTGAATCTACATAACACTTCAACATTCTTCGCTGAAATGAGACAGTCAGGACACCTCATAGTGCACTATGAACTGAATCTACATAACACTTCAACATTCTTCGCTGAAATGAGACAGTCAGGACACCTCTATAGTGCACTATGAACTGAATCTACATAACACTTCAACATTCTTCGCTGAAATGAGACAGTCAGGACACCTCACAGTGCACTATGAACTGAATCTACATAATACTTCAACATTCTTCACTGAAATGAGACAGTCAGGACACCTCACAGTGCACTATGAACTGAATCTACATAATACTTCAACATTCTTCACTGAAATGAGATAGTCAGGACACCTCACAGTGCACTGAATAAACAACATGGAGTGAACTGATGAGGCAAGGAATGTGTTTTGTGCCCAAGTCATGTGACCAGTCCATCTTTATGGTACTTTCTCCCGAACTCACCTGGTGCAACAACAAAATGGCAAGCTGAGAGAATGTAGCAGAGCAGCACAAAAACAAAATATTTTCTGAAAATGTCTGTCACTTAAACAAGATGCTTGCTGAGTGAGAAAAGGGTTTTACTGTAAGAAAAACCTCAAATAAGAGAGTTAGTGTGTGTGTGTGTGTGTGTGTGTGTGTGTGTGTGTGTGTGTGTGGTGTGTGTGTGTGTGTGTGTGTGTGTGTGTACATGTGTGTGTGCGTGCGTGTGTGTGTGTCCTGCGTATATTTTAGATGTTGATTTGTTAAAAGTTGTAAAGCACCCCATAGCCTATGTTGTTAGGATGGGTGCTATAGAAATTGTCCTTATTAATAATCATCTATTATCATTATCATTATTATTAGTAAGTTTTATGTTACTCTTCTTTCCTTCTCTGAAACCAAGAAAGCTGTCTGATGCACTCATCATTTAAACCTGCTTCCTTCTCTGAACACAGACCAACTTACTCTCTCTGACTGAGCTGTGGCAGATCCAGAACCAGTGCTCATCGTCAATCACACGTTGTTTCTCTTCTTCATTCTGCTCCTCCTCCATCCGCAGCACACTACGCTGCATGAACTGCCCACATGTGCACGACATGATTTGAAGTCCAACGATCATCTGAAGTGTCTCAGTCACTGTCATAAAGAAGACTGTGTGATGGCCAGAAACACAGTAAAGTGCAATAATCATCTACAGTTTCTTAGTCACTGTCATAAAAAAAAAAAAATTGTGTTATGGCCAATTACAGCTAAAAGTTCAATGATCATCTAAAGTTTCTTCATCATTGTCATAAAAAAAAAAAAAAATGTGTTATGGCCAGTAACGCAGTTAAGTCAAATGATAATCTAAAGTTTCTTAGTCATTATCATAAAAAAAAATGTGTTACAACCGGTACCATAGCAAAGTCAAATGATCATCTAAAGTTTCTTTGTCACTCTCATAAAACAGATTGTGTTATGGCCAGTAACGCAGTTAAGTCAAGTGATAATCTAAAGTTTCTTAGCTATATAATTAAAAAAAGATTCTGTTATGGCTAGTAACGCAGTGCAGTCAAGTGATCATCTAAAGTGTCTTAGTCACTGTAATGGAATGAAACAAATTGTGTTATGGCCAGTAACACAGTCAAACTAAGATGGCCAGTACCAGTCAAACTAAGATGGCCAGTACCAGTCAAACTAAGATGGCCAATAACACAGTCAAACTAAGATGAGTATCGCCAAGAAAAAAATAAAAAGACAAAATGTCAGTACCGTTAATCAATGCAGAATCTCTGAAAATTAGATAGCAAAAGCCACAGAAGCAGTTGTAAACAAACAAAAAAAAAAATTCAATCCATCTCACACACACAAAAAAAAAGGTCAGTTTAACGATATCTGGAAGATCGATCATCTCTTTGATTGAAGAAAAACATATAAACTGATCAATACAAAGAATTCATCAATTTACAGATCTTTACTTGTCTCTCTTCTAACTCATGTTCTTCTTTTCTTTTTTCTTTTTTCTTTTTTTTTTTTTTTTTACCACTTCACTTTCTTTTCTTCCATCTCATGCCAGTGGCATTACTCCAACACTCCTCAGTCTGGCTCCTGGTACACAGCCACACCCATGCACATGTGTGTCTTGTCACAGTCCCAGCACTTCACAGGGGAGCAATCTTCACCATGTTATCATGCAGCACCTGTCAGATGAGACACTGTACTGCTGCTAACTAGCCATTGCGCTGTCCTCAGACCCTGGAATGTCCTGGTCAGCTCACATGGCCAGCCTCAGCATCAGGCCAGTGCTGCTCTCCGCTTCCTCAGTGCAGTGTGCAAGAACCTTGTAAGAGGCACCCAGGGGTGTTGCTGCCTAGCATACATTGCTCTGATCAATCTACCCAAGAGTGGGGCTTCCTAATAAGGGACCCATACCTGAAGATGAGGACAGGTTGAAGTCAGTACAATGGCAAGCAGTTCACTTCACTGAAGGAGATTGTCATCCAGAGAAGTTGGTTGTAATACTAAGAGACATGACAAGCTCAATGAGTTGGGACTTCTGTGCTGAAAGACAGCAGGAAGCACTGTAATAGTTTGACATGACAGGCTCCATGAGTTGGGACTTTCTCTACTGAAATGCAGCAGAGCTCTGTGACTCATTCACTATCATCACGATAACCATTAGTGCATCGCCAGCACTACCATCACATAAACTCCATAAAGCCTGCATAATTTATCAACAAGACCACAGAAAAAAAAATCTACCTTACCACCTTCACTGTCCATGTCACTTCAACTTTATTGCGCAACAAGCCATCAGCCACACCGGTGCCTACCAAATGCCAGGCAGCAGAAATGAGCAGTACAATTTCAACTTTAAAATAATGCTCTTTCTAACCCTCACAATCTCCAACTGGAACCATCTGGGGGGAAAATCGTTCATGCCCCATCTGCCTCTACATTTCAGCAGCTGGCAAAAAATCCTAGATCAGTCTCCCCTCCTCCCTCTCTCAACCCTGTCTCCGTCCCCACTACTCCATCCCCCACCTACCAATTATATTTTTCACTGCCCCGCTTTCCACTGAAAAAGAATCAAACTGCATTCGGCGACATATTGTGATCAATTCAGAGCCGGAACAGGAGCGTGCGACTGTCAGTCGGAGTGTAGCCATCATCTTTCTTCACACATACTGACTCAGTGACAACAGAGCACACCAGAGGAAAGCATGTTTGCTTGTCAATGTAACCAGGAAGAACTCACCTTCATCTGCAAAACGTTTTTCGACAGTTTGGCAGGATTGCTCGTCATTTTGTACGGTCACGATGTGTCTCACTCACCACATGCAAATTAAACCGGAAGTTTATGAACCTGTCACATCTTTTGTAACTTCAACACACGAAAGGCCTCCTTCGATAAGGGAGGTGAATCTTATTTCATGTACCAGCTGAGTGCAACTGTCACACTGAAAATGTCGTTCATTCTCAATGAATCAGAGGATGCTGTTTACAGTACACGGAGAACAGAAAACAATGGCGGTTCACGATCAGATAAAGATTTCGTTGTCACACTCTGGCCGCACTGAAGAAGCTGAAAACACAAGAAAGAGCACAAAACGGAGCTGACCATTGATTTTCGACACCAGTCTTCCTTGGGTGTTATGAATAACTGACAACACGCATAAAAGCCCCGCTGAGCGCTGGCATTTTCGTTCACACACACACACACACACACACACACACACACACGAGAAAGGTTACCACCTTGGAAAGAATATTTCCATATTTACTGCGGAACTTGTTGCCATTATTATGGCATTAAACTTCTTCTTGATTTTCGATTTCCAGTATTTCAAATAGGCCCTACTACTTTGTGTTGATTCAAAATCAGTCCTACAAGCTCTAAAATTTTCGAAACACAGTGTGTGAGAGCAGAACTTATATCAGAAGTGTACCACTTAATTCATTTTTTTTTGCATTTACGTGGTGGTTCTTATGTCGATTTTTGTTGGGTTCCATCTCACTGTTCCATCTCACTGTGGATTACCTGCGAATGAAAGGGTAGACAAATTAGCCAAAAAGGCTGCTATCACTGAAACTGATTTAACAAAGATATACATTCCTTTATCCTTACATGAGAGTTATAGTCTTTTAAAAGACGCAGCCTGGAACTCTATTTCAAAGAAGGGAAAAGGCACCAAAAACAAAAAGGGGATATTATTTAACAAGATATCAGCAAACAAAACAGTATGAAGAATCTCTACCAAGAGAGGATTTTTAAAAGTTTGATTTTTAGATTGAGGCTTAATGCCTTTAAAACCAAATTCTGTAAACATGTGACTTGTATTTGTGGCCAGCAAATCACTCCGTTCCATCTACTATTTTTGTGCGATAGAATGAAACCCTATTTACCTGCTTGGTTGTTGAACACTGAACCGTCGATGTCAGTCTTTGAAGACGTCATCTCTGACGAATCGAACATTTTTGAAGTTGTTCAAGGACTGATCAAAAGCCCAGTTGGAAATTTACTTTAACGTCTATGTTATTTTCTTAATCTTGGTGTTAGTTGCTTATTTAGTGTTTCTTTGAAAGTTTCGGATCCAGTTATGTGGTGTTTTTTTTCTTTTTTTTTTTTTTTTTTTTTTTTTTTTTTTTTTTTTTTTTTTTTCTTTTTTTTTTTTTTTTTCTAGGCCTAATTGCATTATACGTACCTACGTACGCCCCAAATCAACACCAACAAGTACTTGTTTTCCATGAGGTACTTGGTCAGCCTTGCTGCCATGACAGAGAAGAAGATTTTTCCCTTCGACGTTCAGTAGTGATATTGGCCTGAACTGGCTGATGTCACTTGAGTTTTGCTCTTTGGGATGTACACACCATCTGCCGTCATCCACTGGCCGCTGATCTTCTGATTTCTCCAAGCTGATCGCAGCAGCCTGTGGAGCCACTCCAGCACCTTGGGACATTTCTTGTACAGCTGGTAAGGTATTCCGTTTGGCCCTGGTGATGATTTTGGCTCTGGCTTTGTCGACCACCTTCTTGATTTCCGCCAACGTTGGAGGCTTGTCATTGAACTGTTCCTCAGGGTTGTTGGCCACACCAGACCTTGAATGTCGAGTGGTGCTTTGCTCTGTGAGTCAGAGTATGTTTTTCTCAGATGCTGCTCAAGAACTCCTTTGTCCACACTTAGGGTCCCAGATTTTGGCTGCTCGAACAGAGTTCTGGCAAACTGGAAGGGGTCTCTGAAGAAACGCTCTTGTGTCTTCTTTTTTTTGCTTCCTCTTCCTCGCAGATTCCGCTTTGCTGAGGGCGCTGTGTTTTTTGCTTTCAGGTCTTCCCAGAGTTTTTCCAAGCCTTGTTTTTCAGCTGGCAGAGCAGTCTTCATTTGCTTCTTGAGGTTTTTCTTTTGGACCCTGATCTTGTCCATCTCTCTTCTTGGCGTCTGGATTTCTTTGGAGGTGTTTTCTCTCTTTGGGTAGTTTTTGCTCCATAGGCGTCTCTACATGTGGCATACACAATGTCCCCATATGTGGCTAGTTTGTGTTCCAGGGTGCTTTTCCCTATCAGTGCATCGAGTCTTTGGACGATTTTTGCATCCAGTTTCTCCCAATCTTCAGTCTCGTTTGCTCGTGGCAGGTTGAGTTTCAGGCGCCTGGCATCGAGGGCCTGTGCAAATTCCTCATCCGAACCAACAGCGTGGATGTCCTTGGCACTGTGGTTTAAATCCTGGCCTTGGTCTTCCGACGTCTTATCTGCTGATGCAGTGCGCTGCTGCTCATTCAGAGATGAGTCTTCACACATCCCATCTTTGTTCTGTGGATCTTCATGCCACGGGTGGTAGCGAAACGCTTTTCCACAGACACATGGATATTCCATTTGGTCCATGTTCGTAGTCCGTTTGGATTTGCAGTCGTGATTGGTTGAGCACCGATGGATTCATGTGGGGAGCCAGCCCACAGAGCCCTTGGTTCTGGTCTTTCCCAGTGTCCTCCGGTCTTTCCCGGACGTCCTCCGGCCTATTCCCGGAAGTCAATGGTTTACCCATGCATCAGTAGAAAGAAACTCGTGGAGAGCGTGGCAGCAGAGAGTCCTCAGAAGAGAAGCCCCCTTCAAGCGAGTGTTTCGGCCCTTATCTCCTGACACTCTAGGGGGGTTGGGCCACACCCGGTTCATCATGACTCCGGATGTCCCTCTGCTGCCCCCTTTTTTTTTTTTTTTTTTTTCCATCTTGGGATGAGCCATGACTGGGATTCGAACCCATGCCCTTCTGGACATGCTCATTTCCACTTAATGACTCGCGCACTAACCACTGAGCCACAGGGACACCTGATATTTGTAGGAAAGTTAAGCCTTATGAAGTTCACTTTTGTTCCTCCTTGACCAGATCCAACTTGAACACCTCTCTGCCGCTTCTGCCATTGCTTTCAGGGCTTTGGTTTTTTTCCCCCCGCAACTGAGAGCTGTTTCATGAGGCTGTATGCAGACGTTCCCACAAACCCCCTAGCTCCAATTTCTGCAGTGAGGACTTTGACCTGATAGCCTTCTCTCCTCAGGCTGTTTGCCAGATCAGCATACTTTTCAGTCTTGTAGATCTGAGCTGCCTCCATTCTGTTCTCATATGGCACCGTGAGCTCGATCATGATCATCTGCTTGGTTGACTGAGAGTGTAATACTATATCTGGTCTCATGCCACTCTTGCTGATAATCTCTGGGTGACTATTCCATTCTGGGAGGTCTGCTGTGCGCAGAGCTGACCTCTCTGTGACTGTGGGCACCTTTTGACCTCACTGGCAGCCTTACTGGATCCTCAATCAGAGGATCAAAGATTTCCCCTGCATTGGATACTGTTTACATGATGATTTTCCCCTGCATTGGATACTGTTTACATGATGATTTTCCCCTGCATTGGATACTGTTTACATGATGATTTTCCCCTACATTTGATATACTGTTTACATGATGATTTCCCCTACATTTGATACTGTTTACATGGTGATTTCCCCTACATTTGACACTGTTTACATGACGATTTCCCCTGCATTTGATACTGTTTACATGATGATTTCCCCTACATTTGATACTGTTTACATGACGATTTCCCCTACATTTGATACTGTTTACATGATGATTTGCCCTGCATTTGATACTGTTTACATGATGATTTCCCCTGCATTTGATACTGTTTACATGATGATTTCCCCTGCATGTAATACTGTTTACATGATGATTCACCCCACATGTAATACTGTTTACATGACGATTCCCCCCCACCCCCACCCCCACCCCCATCTAATACTGTTTACATGATGATTTCACACACATCTAATAATGTTTACATGCTGATTTCCCCCCACATCTAATACTGTTTACATGATGATTCCCCCACATGTAATACTGTTTAGATTATTTCCGCCACATGTAACACTGTTTACATGATGATTCTCCCGCATGTAATACTGTGTACATGATGATTTCTCCCACATCTAATACTGTTTACATGATGATTTCTCCCCACATCTAATAGGTCTACTGTTTAAATGATGATTTCCCCCTACGTGTAATACTGCTTACATGATGATTCCCCCACAATACTGTTTACATGATGATTTCTCCCACATCTAATACTGTTCAAATGATGATTTCCCCCCCCACATGTAATACTGTTTAAATGATGATTTCCTCCACATGTAATACTGTTTAAATGATGATTTCCTCCACATGTAATACTGTTTAAATGATGATTTCCCCCACATCTAATACTGTTCAAATGATGATTCCCCCACGTGTAATACTGTTTATATGATGATTTACCCCCACATGTAATACTGTTTACATTATCATTTCCCCCACATATAATACTGTTTACATGATGATTTCCCCTACATGTAATACTGTTAACATTATTATTTCCCCCACATGTAATACTGTTTAAATGATGAGTTCCCCCACATCTAATACTGTTTAAATGATGAGTTCCCCCACGTGTAATACTGTTTACGTGATGATTCCCCCCCATATGTAATAGTGTTTACATGATGATTTTCCCCCACATGTACTACTGTTTACATGATGATATCCCTCATATATAAGACTTTTTTTATATGATGATCCCCCCCCCCCCCCCCCCCCCCCCCTGTAATACTGTTTACATAATGATTTCCCCCCACACGTAATACTCTTTACATGATAATTTTCCCAACTTGTAATTCTGTTTACATGATGGTTTCCCTCAAGTCAAATACTGTTTACATGAAGATTTTCCCCCACATGTAACACTGTTTACATAATGATTCCCCACACATGTCATACTCTTTACATGATGATTTTCCCCACTTGTAATACTGTTTACATAATGATTTCCCTCACGTCTAAAACTGTTTACATGATGATTTCCCCCCACATGTAACACTGTTTACATGATGATTTCCCCCCCACATGTCATACTGTTTACATGATGATTCCCCCCACATGTGTCATACTGTTTACATGATGATTTCCCCCACATGTAATACTGTTTACATGATGATTTCCCCCACATGTAATACTGTTTACATGATGATTTCCCCCCACACGTAGCACTGTTTACATGATGATCCCCCCCCCCCCCCCCCCCACACACACACACACACACATACTGTTTACATGATGATTTCCCCCCATATGTAATACTCTTTACATGATGATTTCCCACACAAGTAATACTGTTTACATGATGATTCCCCCCACATGTAATACTGTTTACATGATGATGATTCCCCCCACATGTAATACTGTTTACATGATGATTCCCCCCACATGTAATACTGTTTAAATGATGAGCTCCCCCCCACATCTAATACTGTTTAAATGATGAGTTCCCCCACGTGTAATACTGTTTACATGATGATTTCCCCCCACATGTAATAGTGTTTACATGATGATCCCCCCCCCCCCCCCCCACATGTACTACTGTTTACATGATGATTTCCCTCACATGTAAGATTTTTTTACATGTTGATCCCCACCCCCCCCCCCCCCACCCCATGTAATACTGTTTACATAATTATTTTCCCCTACATGTAATACTCTTTACATGATGATTTTTCCCCACTTGTAATACTGTTTACATGATGATTTCTCTCACGTCTAATACTGTTTATATGATGATTTCCCTCCACATGTAACACTGTTTACATGATGATTTCCCCCACTTGTAATACTGTTTACATGATGATTTCCCTCACGTCTAATACTGTTTACATGATGATTTCTCTCCACATGCCATACTGTTTACATGATATTTTCCCCCCACATGTAACACTGTTTAAATGATGATTTCCCCCACATGTCATACTGTTTACATGATGATTTCCCCCACATGTAGTGCTGTTTACATGATGATTTCTCTCCCACATGTAACACTGTTTACATGATGATTTCCCCCCACACGTAGCACTGTTTACATGATGATTCCCCCCCCCCCCCCCCCCCCCACATGTCATACTGTTTACATGATGATTTCCCCCATATGTAATACTCTTTACACGATGATTTCCCCCACATGTAATACTGTTTACATGATGATTCCCCCCATATGTAATACTGTTTTACATGATTATTTCCCCCACATTTAATACTGCTTACAGTATGATTTTCCCCACATATAATACTGTTTACATGATGATTTCTCCCCACATTTATCTGTTTACATGATGATTTTACCTTTTCGTTTAACTTGTTTCTCTTTACCGCGCTTTCGTCGTTTTTATTTTCCTTCTTTCACTGGCTGCTTTGGGCCACTGGTGTATTCTGTCTTTCACTGGCTGCTTTTTGGCCACTGGTGTATTCTGTCTTTCACTGGCTGCTTTGGGCCACTGGTGTATTCTGTCTTTCACTGGCTGCTTTGGGCCACTGGTGTATTCTGTCTTTCACTGGCTGCTTTGGGCCACTGGTGTATTCTGTCTTTCACTGGCTGCTTTGGGCCACTGGTGTATTCTGTCTTTCACTGGCTGCTTTGGGCCACTGGTGTATTCTGTCTTTCACTGGCTGCTTTGGGCCACTGGTGTATTCTGTCTTCACTGGCTGCTTTGGGCCACTGTTGTATTCTGTCTTTTTAATCCTTGGTGGTGAGAACACCACAGAATTATAGACTGTGGTATGTCTCCATTTCATGCCAAGGGAGCACAGACACAATCAGCCGTGCCTCCCTGATGAGTCCGATCCAGGGGACGAAAGGCCTCGGAACAGGCGACAGCTATGAATAGTTCTGTCTTCAAGATGGGTTACGATGGTCTCCGTAGGCTGCTAGTGAAGGATTGTACATTTTATAACATACTTTTCCCGTTTGCTCTTCTTTTTCTTTTCTTTTTTTTCCACGCGTCCACCTTCCCTCTTTTCTTTTCTTCGTTTTGAAAAAGAAATATGAAGTCTTTGCCAAGTCGTCAACGTAATGACGGAGACAGTGATAGTCTGCACTTGTTTTCCCCTCTACAAAATCGGGGTGTGTGTGTGTGTGTGTGTGTGTGTGTGTGTGTGTGCGCGCGCGCGCGCGCGCGCGTGCCCCTACACTCAAGCATGAACAATAAAAAAAAGTCACTTCCACATTGCCACATGCTTAGGTAATACGCGGGAGAACAGCGACGAATATGTCGCACAGGCTGACGTGTTATTTGTAAGAGTCGAACAGCTTTTGGCTGTGGGTACGTGAAACGCGATGGGGGGAAGGGTTGGGGGGGGGGGGGGGGGGGTGGGGCAGCGGATGGGGCGTGGGAGAGGGTATTGGTACAGGAACTGAGAAAAGCCTTCATCTACGAACAAACTAAACGCCAAACCATCATGATACAAAATTTAGAAAGAGTTGGGGTTAGTTGCCGCCAAGGACATTGACAAACAAAGCACAGGACAAGACACGATGCATTTCCACCTCTTGGGGTCTTCTTCAAGCAAAAAAAAATAGATCACATTTAACATTTAGGACAGTACAAACAAAGAACGAAGACAGACTTATCTGATGTCCATGTGGTGTGCTGTGAAGAATGGCCGAACATCATGTTACATTTAGAACAAAAAATGTAAACATTTACAGTTCGGAAACTGTGGGGGGGGGGGGGGGGGGGGGGGGGGCAGCGAAGGTATGTGTGTGTGTGTGTGTGTGTGTGTGTGTGTGTGTGTGTGTGTGTCTGTCTGTCTGTCTGTCTGTCTGTCTGTGTGCGTGCGTGCGTGCGTGCGTGCGTGCGTGTGTCGGTTCGTGGAGAAATTTTTAATTTCTTCACAAGACGTGCGGGGAACCGAAACTTTGAGAAGAACTTTTACACTGGCTCACAGCTACGTTCTGGAAATAGCATGACAATATTTTCTGGATGCTGTGTAAGTAAGATAAAGTGTGTCCCAAGGTTCCCCACACTCCCTTCATTGTATGTGGTGCGTCCACACACGCGCAGTAAGTTACGCACACGCGCCGTTTTATTTGCGGCGCGACTGACAATATTATCAATCATATTGAATTGCCGTGAAATACAGCGACAGATGCTCATGTATTGATGACACAGAGACCACGAGCGTTACCTGAGGAAACCGTTGAGCCCTCTGCTCCGTTTGTTTGCCACCTTCAAAGGTGATGAACACTAACTTTATATACACCCCCACGATGTAAGGTTGAAGTGTGTGTGTGTGTGGGGGGGGGGGGGGGCGGGGGGGGGGGGGGGGGAGGCTTGCGTGCGAGCGTGTGTGCGTTTCGTGCGTAACGTGCGTGCGTGTATTGTGTGTGTGTGTGTGTGTGTGTGTGTGTGTGTGTGTGTGTGTGTGTGTGTGTGTGTGTGTGTGCAAAACACTGATGATGTCTTCATTACGCAGCGTCCCGATTAATAGAAATACAGGTGCTAATTCGATCAGTCAGCTGAGAATATTCATTGTGACTGCTGATCTTGTGACAGAGGGCCAGCTGTGCTCGTACACACACACACACGCACGCACACACACACACACACACACACACACACACACACACACACACACACACACACACACACACACACACACACACACACACACACACACACACACCACGCACGCACGCACGCACGCACGCACGCACGCACGCACGCTGACCCACCACCCACCCACCCTCACCCCCCACACCACACACACACACACACACACACACACACACACACACACACACACACACACACACACACACACACACACACACACACACACACACACGCACGCACACATGAGTGCTCTGTGTGCTCACCGTCAATGATCTGTCACCAGTGAGTGCTCAGTGTGCTCACCATCAATGATCTTTTCACCAGTGAGTGTGTGCTGTGTGCTCACCATCAATGATCTGTCACCAGTGAGTGCTCTGTGTGCTCACCATCAATGATCTGTCACCAGTGAGTGCTCAGTGTGCTCACCATCAATGATCTTTTCACCAGTGAGTGCTCTGTGTGCTCACCATCAATGATCTCTCACCAGTGAGTGCTCTGTGTGCTCACAGTCAATGATCTTTCCCCAGTGACTGCTCTGTGTGCTCACACCATCTCCCCCAAGCGGAGGTCAACAGGACCAACTGGCCACAATTGTTTCGCTCTGTAAGGAGCTCATCAGGCTCGCCGCTGCATTCTACTTACTTCACCTGCTGATGAGAATGAGTTATTTAGCCCAAACTACCTGAAATCGGATTGCTCCCCTTGTTCATGAAAATATGTCTTGAAAACAAACAAACAAACAAACATGAACACTCAGAAAAGGGAAACAGTTTTTTTTTTAATTCTGAGATCACTGAAGATGTGGCACAGTAGTAGTAGTACTAGTAGTAGTAGTAGTAGTAGTAGCATTAGTAGCAGCAGCTGCAGCAGCAGCAGCAGTAGTAGTAGTAGTAGCAACAGCAGCAGCAGCAGTAATAGTAGTAGTAGGAGCAGTAGGAGCTATAGTAATAGTATAGTTGTAGTAGTAGTAGTAGCAGCAGCAGTAGTAGTAGTAGTAGTAGTAGTAGTAGTAGTAGTAGTAGCAGCAGCAGCAGCAGTAGCAGTAGCAGTTATAGCAGCAGCAGCAGCAGTAGTATAGTAGTAGCAGCAGCAGTAGGGGTGGGGATGGTAAAATAGCTCATTGGCAGAGTGTGAGACTCGTGATCTTGGTGATCCTTGGTTCGAATCTCCACCTAGTCGTTTCTGTTTGGGGAGATTTCACTCCCTTCCCCCATGCCTGCACTTATGCGTTGCACAAAGCTGTAGAGCGTTTTACACAGGCAAGGTGACACAAAGCTGTAGTAGCGTTTTTTTACACAGGCAAGGTGGCACAAAGCTGTAGTGCGTTTTACACAGGCAAGGTGGCACAAAGCTGTAGTGCGTTTTACACAGGCAAGGTGGGCGCAAAGCTGTAGTGCGTTTTACACAGGCAAGGTGGCACAAAGCTGTGGTGCGTTTTACACAGGCAAGGTGGCATAAAGCTGTAGAGCGTTTTACACAGGCAAGGTGGCACAAAGCTGTAGAGCGTTTTACACAGGCAAGGTGGCACAAAGCTGTAGTGCGTTTTACACAGGCAAGGTGGCGCAAAGCTGTAGTGCGTTTTACACAGGCAAGGTGACACAAAGCTGTAGAGCGTTTTACACAGGCAAGGTGACACAAAGCTGTAGTGCGTTTTACACAGGCAAGGTGGCACAAAGCTGTGGTGCGTTTTACACACGCAAGGTGGCGCAAAGCTGTAGTGCGTTTTACACAGGCAAGGTGACACAAAGCTGTAGAGCGTTTTACACAGGCAAGGTGGCACAAAGCTGTAGTGCGTTTTTACACAGGCAAGGTGGCACAAAGCTGTAGAGCGTTTTACACACGGGCAGGTGGCACAAAGCTGTAGAGCGTTTTACACGGGCAAGGTGGCACAAAGCTGTAGTGCGTTTTACACACAGGCAAGGTGGCACCAAGCTGTAGTGCGTTTTACACGGGCAAGGTGGCACCAAGCTGTAGTGCGTTTTACACGGGCAAGGTGGCACAAAGCTGTAGTGCGTTTTTACACGGGCAAGGTGGCACAAAGCTGTAGAGCGTTTTACACGGGCAAGGTGGGCACAAAAGCTGTAGAGCGTTTTTACACACGGCAAGGTGGCGGGAATGTTCCCTTGCTTGGCGAGTCAGTGTTTCACAGTATACTCTAGCGGTGGTGAGTGGGGCAAGAAAAGACGACGAGAGTGGCGAGAGAGACTATCAGGAGGCTAGGCTATGTGGCGAGCGAAAGACAATGGCCAACAGTTGTCAGCCCCTGTGATTGGTGCAGGAAAGGTAACAGCGTTCCTGATTGGTGCTGGTGCTTAACAGGATGGAAACGCCGATCTGTCAACAGCAAGACGGGCTGCAAGATGTCAGGCTGTTTGTTGGTAAGACTTTTCGCTCGCTGTGTGTCGTCCTCCTGTCCTCCATCCCCCCCCTCACCTCCTCCTCACCACAAGGGTAAGCTAGCCCCTGGCCAGTTCCCGCATCTGTCAAACTCTGCCCTCTGACCCCCCAGACCCCCCGCCCCCCCCTGACCCCTCCCACCACACACCCCCTTCTGCCCACGATTGGCCACCCCCAGACACACACACACACTCCACCTTCCCCGCTGACACACACACACACACACCACACGCACATACACACCATTCTCACCGTAATCTGCTCAATAGCCAGTTAGATGCATCACCATCCCAGTTTCAAAATGAAGTCATGGGGCTGATCGATAACAATTAACAGACCTTTGTTTTTTGGGGTGGGGGTGGGGTGGGGTGGGGGAGTGGGGTGGGGGTGGGGTGGGGAGTGGGGGTGGGGGGGGGGTGACCGCAGTGAATCACCGACAGACGCAGTTTGGGATATTAGTAAACATGACGTGCTTTGGTGGAGATGTCACACACACACACACACACACACACACACACACACACACACACACACACACACACACACAAGAGAGAGAGACAGACAGACACACACACCGACACACACAGACAGACAGACAGGCGGACTGACAGGTGTGGTGACCAAGAAACACAGATGACAGCATCCCTAAAAATAGCACTGGGACAAAATAAAGATGACATCACGCCTCACCTGTCTATAAAACACATGGCATCGCTTCACCATCAGTGGCACGCCAAAAAGACAGCTTCATTGACAAGGCAACGCTTCCAACACTGCAGACCTCGAATTTTCACCGTCACATCAAGACAAAAGCTGCGCTGAAGTTCTGCTGAACTTGTCTTCAATCTGATCTGTTCCTTACAATCTTGTGCTGGAGACACCCAAAGAAGGTAGAATCTTCTTGATGTGTTTGCTGGTCTGTCTGTTGTCTTCTCTCTCTGGCTTTCTCTGGGCATTACCAGATTAAGGGTAATAATCTGGAGTTTCTTCGACTTCCTCTTTACTGTTGAAAGTCTGTTCATGTTGGGTGATTTTGGACTGTCCCTCCAATTTCACACACGTAATGTGTGTGTGTGTGTGTGTGTGTGTGTGTGTGTGTGTGTGTGTGTGCGGGCGCACTGTGTGTGAGTATGTGGGGGGGGGGGGTGGGGGGGGGGGGGGGGGGGGGGGGGGGGGGGGGGGGGGGGGGGGTGGAGACTGGAGAAAGAGGTTTATGAGGAGGGCAGGACACAGAAGGAAAGAAGTATTCATCATAATCAAACTTAAAAAAGACGGATCAGCAACGGTATTCCTCACAACTGGAATGGTAAATGACCGTTTGCTCTGTGTGTGACACGTTTCTGGGTCTCTGTTGATTTTTGACGCATTCTCTTCACATTAAAGTTTGTAAACACAACGCCACTACAATCTGGGGGATTTCTTCCTCACATGCATCTGCCACCCCCCCCCCCCCCCCCCCCCCCCCATCTCTCTCTCTCTCTCTCTCCCTCTCTCTCTCTCTCTCTCTCTCTCTCTCT
>JADBJO010005959.1:55000-57500 GCA_016801955.1 Conus betulinus | reverse complement strand
GCACTGTCCACCTGACTGACTGACTGACTGACTGACTGCTTTGTGCACGTCACACCCTGCACTGTCACCTGACTGACTGACTGACTGACTGACTGACTGACTGCTTTGTGCACGTCACACCCTGCACTGTCACCTGACTGACTGACTGACTGCTGTGTGCACGTCACACCCTGCACTGTCACCTGACTGACTGACTGCTGTGTGCACGTCACACCCTGCACTGTCACCTGACTGACTGACTGACTGACTGCTTTGTGCACGTCACACCCCCTGCACAGCCACCTGACTGACTGACCACTGGCTGTGCAGAGGGCGGCTTTGTGGAACTGGGGGCCCAGTGGATCCACGGCAGGAACGACATCTTCCACATCGCGGAACGGGAGGGCTTGCTGGCTGGTCAGTGTCGTCGTCATTGCCATCAGGGTCGACATTGTCATCGTCATTGTCGTTGCAGCGACTGTATCTTCATCATCACACACCACCGTTATCGCCACTTTTCATCGTCATTATCATCGTCGTCTTCGTCATCACCACAACAGTCATCAGTTGTGTGTGTGTGTGTGTGTGTGTGTGTGTGTGTGTGTGTGTGTGCGTGTGCGTGTGTGTATGTGCGCGCGCGCGTGTATGTTAAATATATTTGTAGTAATGTTTATGTAGTGTGTTAGCTATGGATTCGCTAATTAACTGGCAGAATTAAAGTAAAACATTTTCGAGACTGGCTGTATGTCGTTGCAGGAAATCGGACAATTTTCTGAATTCACACAATCACCCAGTTTTCATAGTAGTAGTGTAGTCGTAGTCATAGTAGTAGTAGTGTGTGTGTGTGTGTGTGTAGTGTAGTAGTAGTAGTGTGCGTTGCAGCAGCAGCAGTAATAGCAGCAGCAGCAGCGTGCAGCAGCAGTAGTGTTAATAGTGTAGCTATGTATCGCATTATGGCGTCAACAAAGTACGAGTGTACAATGTGTATAGTACTCTTGCACGAGGAGCAATGAGCTGAAGGAGGGAGAGGAACAGTACATTTAGTAGAGTAGAGTAGAGGTAGTAGTAGTAGTAGTAGTAGGGAGTAATAGTAGGAGAGGAGGATTATAGTAGTCGCTAGCGTAAGGGAGGAGAGTAATAGGAGAGAGAGGAGGGTAGTAGGAGGAGTTGAGGAGGAGTAAGAGCAGGAGGAAGGAGAGGAGAGGAGGAGGAGAGGGGAGAGGAGGAGGAGGCGGAGAGGAGCAGGAGGAGGAGTAAGGAGAGGGAGCAGGAGGAGAAGGAGGGAGAGGATGAGGGAGAGAGGAGCAGGGAGGAGGAGGAGGGAGAGGAGGAGAGGAGAGGAGGAAGGAGGAGGAGGGGGAGAGGGAGAGGAGGAAGGAGGGAGGGAGGAGGAGGAGGAGGAGGGAGGGAGAGGAGCAGGAGGAGGGAGAGGAGGAGGGAGGAGGGAGAGAAGAGGAGGAGGAGGAGGAGGAAGGGGAGGAGAGGGGAGGACAAAGAGGAGGACGATGACGACGACAACAATGCCCACATGATGACACACCTTGGTGATGCCCGCCAGCCTGTTCACAATCTTCACCCTCTGCTGTCCCTGCGCTCTGTTCAGACGAAGACTCGGATGGCGACGACGAGCTCCCGGACTCTCTGCTGCAGTTCAGGGACTTCACGTTCCGCTCCACGGACGGCAGAACTGTGGGCCCACACATCGTGCTCCACAATCTCCAGGTAGGCCGGCTGCTCGCCCTTCTTTGTTGTCCACGGCTCTCTGTCTGTCCCTTCGTTCCCTGTTGAACTGGGGATGGGTGGGTGGAGACTTGCCAGAAACGGCAAACCAAACAGGAACAAAAATAAACAGTGAAAACAAAAGCAATCTTGATCGTCTTGTTTTTTTTTTTTTTTAGTTAAGTCAATGACCGCTGCATATATCAACATCTATGCTTAGGTGATGATGAAGAGGAGGAGGAGGAGGAGGAGGAGGAGGAGGAGGAGGAGGAGGAGGAGGAGGGGGAGGAGGAGGAAAGGAGAAGAAGGAGGAGGAGGAGAAGGAGGAGAGGAGGAAGAGAGGAGAAGGAGGAGGAAAAGGAGGAGGGGGTAGGAGGAGGAGGAGAACATCTGAAAAAAAACACGAAGCATCAGTCATCTCTAAGCAGAACTCTTTGCCTGTGAGAGAGAGAGAGAGAGAGAGAGAGAGAGGAGAGAGAGAGAGAGAGAGAGAGAGAGAGAGAGGGCTGCCCTTTCACATAATTTACTTCACGTAAAAATTGAGAATGTTTGACACGAACACAGTTAATGATAGACATTCCTTGTACAGTGAACAACACATCGAATGGCATTGTATTGTGTTTCAGCTTTTGTTAGATAACCGTGTCTATCACCATTTTGTGTTCTCTGCTTTGTTGCATTACGAAAATATTGTCTTGAATTAATGCAACGTATGGTTCTGCTTTGCACACAGTAAGTGTGGCAGTGTGTGAGTAGTGTGTCACTTCGTGAAGCATCCTCTGGCGTTTCGTTGTCTGGTGTG
>JADBJO010005959.1:32500-50000 GCA_016801955.1 Conus betulinus | reverse complement strand
ACACACAGATCCACATGTTTCTGTCTTTCAAAACTATCCTAGTACAGCGAATGCTCATCATATAACAGCAGAACCACATGTTTCTGTCTTTCAAAACTATCCTAGTACAGCAAATGCTCAACATGTAGCACACAGAACCACGATTTTCTGTCTTTCAAAACTACCCTAGCTATATTGAAAATGAAATGAGGCAGGGAACAGTAAACAATAAACAGTAAACAAGTGGGGTAGTCTTTGCTCCCATAGGAAAAACTAACACAGAGTAACTTTTATTCAAGACTGGCACAGCCTTTTAAACTTGAATAAAGTCAGACAAATACAAAGACGAACAATCTAATAGTGGGGGAAAACAAGCGCAGGCCGACAACTAAATTGTCTTCATAGTAATGACTTTGCAAAACTTTGAACTTAAGGAGGGCGGAGGGGGGTAGGGGGGGGCGGCAGGAGGTTGAAGATGTAAAAAACTGGAACATGAAATTAGAAAAATATGAAAACTCTTCACTGGCTGCATAAGGGAACAATCGCAATCCCTTTTAAAGGCAGATATATTTGTATTGCCTGCTCCGAGGCCTTTCGTCCGCTGGGTCGGAAACTCATCAGGGAGACACGCTGGCTATATCCGCGCTCCTGGCGTCAAATAGAGACACACCACAGTCCATAATACCGTGGTGTTCTCACCACCAAGGGTGCAAAAAAGATCCAATAGCACCCCCGAAGCAGCCAGCGAAGAGTTTACCCTAGCTATAGTAAAGCAAATGCTCAACATATACCACACAGAACCACACGTTTCTGTCTTTCAAAACTACCATAGTAAAGCAAATGCTCAACATATACCACACAGAACCACACGTTTCTGTCTGGTTTTTTCTTTTTTTCTTCCCTCCTCTTCCTATCACTATGTTAACGCGTAAGTCACGCTCACAACAGGCTGAGTTCCTCGGTAAAATGATCCAGGCTTCCAAAGAGTGAGGAGAGTTGTCTGAATTGACCGCCTGGCTCTCCGACAGTGTCCCAAAGACCTTGGCCCGTCTGGCCAACCTGTGACTTGGTTGTGCACGTGAGTGCAGAGTCTGTTGTCTTCGATCTGCACAGGATCGTGAGGTCAATTCGGCCTAATGTGTAGCGACTGTTCCTCCGACAATTCCCACGTTCGTCCCAGCAGACGTTAAACAATGGCAAAGCTTTCGTACCCCTAAATGGCAAAGTTTTTGTCCCAGCAGAAGTTAAACAATGGCAAAGCTTTCGTCCCCTAAATGGCAAAGATTTCGTCCCAGCAGAAGTTAAACAATGACAACGTTTTTGACCCCAGCAGAAGCTAAACAATGGCAAACTCTGCGTCCCAACAAACGTTAAACTATAGCAAAGTTTTCGTCCCAGCAGAAGTTATACATTGGCAACGTTTTCGTCCCAGCAGAAATTAAACAACGGCAAACTCTTGGTCCAAACAGACGTTAAACTATGGCAAAGTTTTCGTCCCAACAAACGTTAAACTATGGCAAAGTTTTCGTCCCAACAAACGTTAAATTATGGCAAAGTTTTCATCCCAACAAACGTTAAACTATCGCAAAGTTTTCGTCCTAGTAGAGGTTATACATTGGCAAAGTTTTTGTCTCAACAGAAGTTAAACTATGGCAAAGTTTTTGTCTCAACAGAAGTTAAACTATGGCAAAGTTTTTGTCTCCACAGAAGTTTAACTATGGCAAAGTTTTTGTCTCAACAGAAGTTAAACTATGGCAAAGTTTTGTCTCAACAGAAGTTAAACTATGGCAAAGTTTTCTCAAATACTGTCTGCACAAACACCGCAGATTGATTTACACACCCCAGCCCCCAGCGTCCTCCGATTACACTCGTATGGCCGTGACTTTTTTTTTTCTTCTTTTTTTTATCAGTTGCAACACCTGTAAACGATTAATTAGCACGCACACGATCAAGAGTCGCAATATGTTCACACGACTGAGCAGTTATCGACGATTATTTAATATTCAGCGTCTCCAATTGCATGTCAAAGCTACACATTTGTCGATTTTACTGTCTTCTCTGTGAGGGATTTCTTTTGGAGATTTAAGTCAAAATTACAGTATACTTATAACATGCCAACTAAATGTGCATCGAATCTGGGGGGAATCATATGTCTATCAATCGAATATTTCTCGAAAAATTCAAACGCTTTAGTTCTTATTGTTGAATTGTGTTTGTTTCGTTCTGGTTTTTGTTGTTGTTGTTGTTGTTGTTGTTGTTGTTGTTTATTTGTTTGTTTTGTTTGTTTTTGTTATCAATGATGCTAAGAAGTTGTTCACTCATGAGGAGGAAAGATAGAAAGTGGATCAGAAACAAAAAAACACAAATTAGGAAAAACAAAACTCGTTAAAGAGAGAAAACTTAAACAAGAGAGAGAGAGAGAGAGAGAGAGAGAGAGAGAGAGAGAGAGAGAGAGAGAGAGAGAGATGATAAAAAATGAATGCCCGATGTTAAAGAAAACAACATTGACAACAACAACAAACAACAAACTACAACAACTAAAATGCACACTGAGGCAGATAAAAGAAAAAAAAAAAAGCAAAACTCGGCGCCAAAACCAAACCACTACTTCCCCCATTCTCTTCGTCCTTCCACCGTTCCTCCCAGTGATGGCGTCTGTGTGTATTGATTCCTCTCTCTTCTGTGTGTATTGATTCCTCTCTCTTCCTGTGTGTATTGATTCCTCTCTCTTCCTGTGTGCATTCATTCCTCTCTCTTCCTGCGTATATTGATTCCTCTCTCTTCCTGTGTGTATTGATTCCTCTCTCTTCCTGTGTATATTGATTCCTCTCTCTTCCTGTGTGTACTGATTCCTCTCTCTTCCTGTGTGTACTGATTCCTGCATACGGCATTCCAACTTGTCCTCTCTCCTTCCCGTGTGTACTGATTCTTGCATACGGCATTCCAGCTTGTCTTCCCTCTCCTTTGTGTGTACTGATTCCCGCATACAGCATTCCAACTTGTCCTCTCTCTCTCTTCCTGTGTATATTGATTCCTGCATACCGCATTCCAACTTCTCCTCTCTCTTCCTGTGTATATTGATTCCTGCATACATCATTCGAACTTCTCCTCTCTCTCTTCCTGTGTGTATTGATTCCTGCATACAGCATTCCAACTTGTCCTCTCTCTCTACTTCCTGTCTGTATTGATTCCTGCATACAGCATTCCAACTTCTCCTCTCTCTCTTCCTGTGTGTATTGATTCCTGCATACAGCATTCCAACTTGTCCTCTCTCTCTACTTCCTGTCTGTATTGATTCCTGCATACAGCATTCCAACTTGTCCTCTCTCTCTTTCCTGTGAGTATTGATTCCTGCATACAGCATTCCAACCTGTCCTCTCTCTCTACTTCCTGTCTGTATTGATTCCTGCATACAGCATTCCAACCTGTCCTCTCTCTCTTTCCTGTGAGTATTGATTCCTGCATACAGCATTCCAACCTGTCCTCTCTCTCTTTCCTGTCTGTATTGATTCCTGCATACAGCATTCCAACTTGTCCTCTCTCTCTACTTCCTGTCTGTATTGATTCCTCCATACAGCATTCCAACTTCTCCTCTCTCTCTTCCTCTCTGTATTGATTCCTGCATACAGCATTCAACCTGTCCTCTCTTTTCCTGTGAGTATTGATTCCTGTATAGAGCATTCCAACTTGTCCTCTCTCTCTTTCCTGTGAGTATTGATTCCTGCATACAGCATTCCAACTTGTCCTCTCTCTCTCTTCCTGTCTGTGTTGATTCCTGCATACAGCATTCCAACTTGTCCTCTCTCTCTACTTCCTGTCTGTATTGATTCCTCCATACAGCATTCCAACTTGTCCTCTCTCTCTTCCTGTCTGTATTGATTCCTGCATACAGCATTCCAACTGTCCTCTCTCTACTTCCTGTCTGTATTGATTCCTGCATACAGCATTCCAACTTGTCCTCTCTCTCTACTTCCTGTCTGTATTGATTCCTGCATACAGCATTCCAACTTGTCCTCTCTCTCTTTCCTGTCTGTATTGATTCCTGCATACAGCATTCCAACTTCTCCTCTCTCTCTTCCTGTCTGTATTGATTCCTGCATACAGCATTCCAACCTGTCCTCTCTTTCCTGTGAGTATTGATTCCTGTATAGAGCATTCCAACTTGTCCTCTCTCTCTTTCCTGTCTGTACTGATTCCTGCATACAGCATTCCAACTTGTCCTCTCTCTCTTTCCTGTCTGTATTGATTCCTGCATACGGCATTCCAACTTTGTCCTCTCTCTCTCTTTCCTGTCTGTCTTGATTCTTGCATACGACATTCCAGACTTGCCCTGTCTCCTTCCTTTCAGAATGGCCGTCACTGGTATGAGGACGTGTGCATGTTCACCGTGACCAAAAGCCATGACTACTGCATCGCTGCCTGGGCCGGGAGCGAGGCTGCTGTCCTCATGGAGACACTTCCGGAGTCAGAGGTCAAGGAGGTTCTGTACGAGTTGCTGGCCTTTTTCCTCGGCAAGCCGAATCTGCCTGCCCCTTGTCGAATTATCAGGTAACAATCTGGTGAGGTCAGCTCACAACTCACAACTCAGAAAACTTTTATTAGAGCAGGGACTGAGACTTAAGGCCGAGTCTATTTTTTTTCAATCCGTCCTTGCTACGCTGAATTACGCCATGAGATTGAAAGACAAGAAAACGAAAAGAAAAAACAAACAAACAGAAAATGAAAAAGGAGAGGAAACGGATAAAGGCACACAGGACTGTGGAGTACAGGATCCACACACAGCATTATGGAGTATAGGATTCACACACAGCATTATGGAGTATAGGATTCACACACAGGACTATGGAGTATAGGATTCACACACAGGATTATGGAGTATAGGATTCACACACAGCATTATGGAGTATAGGATTCACACACAGGATTATGGAGTACAGGATTCACACACAGGATTATGGAGTACATGATTCACACACAGGATTATGGAGTACATGATTCACACACAGGATTATGGAGTACATGATTCACACACGGGATTACGGAGTACAGAATTCAGACACAGGATTATGGAGTACATGATTCAGACACAGGATTACGGAGTACATGATTCAGACACAGGATTACGGAGTACATGATTCACACACAGGATTATGGAGCACATGATTCAGACACAGGACTACGGAGTACATGATTCAGACACAGGATTACGGAGTACATGATTCACACACAGGATTATGGAGCACATGGTTCACACACAGAATTATGGAGCACATGATTCAGACACAGGATTACGGAGTACATGATTCATACACAGGATTATGGAGCACATGATTCACACACAGGATTATGGAGTACATGATTCACACACACACACACACACACACACACACACACACACACACACACACACACACACGTGCATTTGTATGCACAGGCTTGACAAAAGCATGCATATATACGCAATTATAGAATGCAGACAACTACAAAAGGAATATGGGGATGGGCGGGGGTGGGGCGTGAAATAGGGATTGATGGATGTAAGTGTGTAGTTGGGACGAGGATGATGATGGTGATGGCACTGGCATGAAACAAAATCTAGTATTCTAAGAGAAGCAATTTTACTCACAGAGTAAGGATAGTTCATGGTATCATTTATTGACATATCTCGTCGTCGTTACCATCTTCATCATCATCATCATCATCATCATCATCATCATCATCATCATCATCATTATCATCATCATCATCATCATCATCACCATCGTGGTCGTCGTCGTCATCGTCGTCGTTGTCATCGCCTCCGCCGCTGCCGCTGCCGTCGTCGTCGTCACCATCATCATTATCATATTACCACCACTATTTCATCAACATCATTATGATAGAGGACAAGAAATTGGATACGCGTGCGCGTGCTTGTGTGTGTGTGTGTGTGTGTGTGTGTGTGTGTGTGTGTGTGTGTGTGTGTGTGTGTGTGTGTGTGTGTGTGTGAATATTCGCGTTTGTTCACTTGCATGTGTGCTCATACGTGTGCGTGTATGCGTGTGTGTGTGTGTGCGTGTGTGTGTGTGTGTGTGTGTGTGTGTGTGTGTGTGTGTGTGTGTGTGTGTGTGTGAATATTCGTGTTTGTGTTACTTGCATGTGTGCACAAACGCGCGCGCACGCGCGCGCGCGCGTGTGTGTGTGTGTGTGTATGTGTGTGTGTGCGTGCGTGCGTGCTCGTGTGTATGTGTGTGTGTGTGTGTGTGTGTGTGGTGTGTGTGTGTGTGTGTGTGTGTGCAGAAACACAGGGTACTCCAACCCCTACACCCGCGGGGCTACAGCTACCTGACGCTGGAATGCCTCTGGAACTGCAGCAGGCTCTGCAGCGACCCCTGCCGTCCTGGAAGGTACGGCAGCAGCCTGACCTCTGACCTCCCCCCTAGACATCCACTGTAGACACAGCACACACCGCTTTACACACACACACACACACACCCCTAGACATCCACTGTAGATACAGCACACACCGCTTTACACCCCCCCCCCTAGACATCCACTGTAGATACAGCACACACCGCTTTACCCCCCCCCCCCCCCCCCCCCCCCCCCCCCCCCCCCCCCCCCCACATCCACTGTAGATACAGCACACACCGCTTTACACACACACACACACACCCCTAGACATCCACTGTAGATACAGCACACACCGCTTTACACACACACACACCCCTAGACATCCACTGTAGATACAGCACACACCGCTTTACACCCCCCCCCCCTAGACATCCACTGTAGATACAGCACACACACCGCTTTACACCCCCCCCCCTAGACATCCACTGTAGATACAGCACACACCGCTTTACACACACACACACACACACCCCTAGACATCCACTGTAGATACAGCACACACACGCGCTTTACACACACACACACACACACCCCTAGACATCCACTGTAGATACAGCACACAAAGCTTTACACACACACACACACACACACCCCTAGACATCCACTGTAGATACAGCACACACACCGCTTTACACCTCCCCCTCCTAGACATCCACTGTAGATACAGCACACACCGCTTTACACCTTCCCCTAGACATCCACTGTAGACACAGCACACACCGCTTTACACCTTCCCCTAGACATCCACTGTAGATACAGCACACACCGCTTTACACCTTCCCCCCAGACATCCACTGTAGATACAGCACACACCGCTTTACACCTCCCCCCCTAGACATCCACTGTAGATACAGCACACACCGCTTTACACCCTCCCCCTAGACATCCACTGTAGATACAGCACGCACTGTTTTACACCTTCCCCCTCGACATCCATTGTAGATACAGCACACACCGCTTTACACCTCCCCCTAGACATCCACTGTAGATACAGCACGCACTGTTTTACACCTTCCCCCTCGACATCCATTGTAGATACAGCACACACCGCTTTACACCTTCCCCTAGACATCCACTGTAGATACAGCACACACCGCTTTACACCTTCCCCTAGACATCCACTGTAGATACAGCACACACCGCTTTACACCTTCCCCTAGACATCCACTGTAGATACAGCACACACCGCTTTCCACCTTCCCCCTAGACATCACTGTAGATACAGCACACACCGCTTTCCACCTTCCCCCTAGACATCCACTGTAGATACAGCACACACTGCTTTACATCCTCCCCTAGACATCCACTGTAGATACAGCACACACCGCTTTCCACCTTCCTCCTAGACATCCACTGTAGATACAGCACACACCGCTTTCCACCTTCCCCCTAGACATCCACTGTAGATACAGCACACACCGCTTTACACTTTGATTAATTGAAGTACGTTTCGTTGATCGACGCACTCGATAGTTCTCACTTTGCAACAGAACACAGCAGAAGATGACACTGATGGGTGTTTAGATATCTCCACACATGTCTTTTTTTTTTATTTCTTTCTTTCTTTCTCTTGTTCTTTTCTTTTTTCTTTTTTCTTTCTTTCTTTCTTTTCTTTTCTTTCTTTCTTTTTTTTCTTTCTTTTTCTTTCTTTTTTTGTCTTTTTTTTTCCCTTTTTCCTTTCCTTTTCTTTCTTTCTTTTTTTCTTCTTCCTTTTCTTTCTTTCTTTCTTTCTTCCTTTTTTTTTTCTTTTTCTTTCCTCCTTTCTTTTCTTTCTTTTTTCTTTCTTCTTTTTCTTTCTTTTTTTTTTCCTTCTTTTTTTATCATTCTTTCTTCTTTCTTTCTTCTCTTTCTCTCTCTTCTTTGTTCTCTTTTTGTTTCTCTCTTTCTTTTTTCTTTCTTTCTTCGTTTTTCCCCTCTATACTGCAGCTGCTGTGCTTCTGCTGCTCCTCCTCCTCCTCCACCTCATTGCCATCGTCATCATCATCACCATTATTATCATTGCCACCACCACCACCTTCTTCTTCTTCTTCTTCTTCTTTTTCTTGTTCTTCTTCTTCTCTCTTCCGTTTTTTCTTTAGAGTCTTCCCGGAGTCTCTTTCCTCAGTAAAGGGAAAATAACCGTCAATGCACATCCCACTCGCCGTGTGGTTACAGAGCCCTGTGGTGCAGCTAGCAGGGGAGGCGTGCAGCAAACACTACTACTCCACACTGCACGGGGCTCTGCAGTCCGGCCGCCAGGCGGCGCAGGTCATCTTGCGTCATCACAACTTGAGTCAGTCGTAATCGGTGCCATGACGTGTCCTGAAATGAGCCTCGTGACGAGTTCTTCACGACGTCATGTGTCTTCATACCGGAATGGATGTCTTCATACCGGAATGGATGTCTTCATACCGGAATGGATGTCTTCATATCGGAATGGATGTCTTCATTGCTCGGGACAAGTCAGTAGTGATGGACTTTAAGGAAAGACCCTGCGATGCCCTTTGACACGACTCTTTTAGTTTGTATTACAAAGATGTTAGAATGCTCGTGTACTCTGTTTCAAATTGCTTGCGCAACAGTTTGCTGTTGTATTTGTAAATAATCGTTTCCGTATGTGGACTTTTAGAATTCTCTGGAGATCCTGGTCAATTTTTGTTTTTCATGGGCTGCTCGTGATTATAACTTGATGGCTCTGTTCTCTACACCTAGCCACCATGAATCCCACTGTTCTCTACGTCTAGCCACCATGAATCCTACTGTTCTCTACATCTAGCCACCATGAATCCCACTGTTCTAGACACCTAGCCACCATGAATCCCACTGTTCTCTACGTCTAGCCACCATGAATCCTACTGTTCTCTACACCTAGCCACCACGAATCCCACTGTTCTCTACGCCTAGCCACCACGAATCCCACTGTTCTCGACACCTAGCCACCATGAATCCTACTGTTCTCGACACCTAGCCACCATGAATCCCCACTGTTCTCTACGTCTAGCCACCATGAATCCCACTGTTCTCTACGTCTAGCCACCATGAATCCCACTGTTCTCGACACCTAGCCACCATAAATCCCACTGTTCTCTACGTCTAGCCACCATGAATCCCACTGTTCTCTACGTCTAGCCACCATGAATCCCACTGTTCTCTACGTCTAGCCACCATGAATCCCACTGTTCTCGACACCTAGCCACCATGAATCCCACTGTTCTCTACGTCTAGCCACCATGAATCCCACTGTTCTCTACACCTAGCCACCATGAATCCCACTGTTCTCTACGTCTAGCCACCATGAATCCCACTGTTCTCTACGTCTAGCCACCATGAATCCCACTGTTCTCTACGTCTAGCCACCATGAATCCCACTGTTCTCTACGTCTAGCCACCATGAATCCCACTGTTCTCAACGTCTAGCCACCATGAATCCCACTGTTCTCTACGTCTAGCCACCATGAATCCCACTGTTCTCTACGTCTAGCCACCATGAATCCCACTGTTCTCTACACCTAGCCACCATGAATCCCACTGTTCTCTACGTCTAGCCACCATGAATCCCACTGTTCTCTACGTCTAGCCACATGAATCCCACTGTTCTCGACACCTAGCCACCATGAATCCCACTGTTCTCAACATCTAGCCACCATGAATCCTACTGTTCTCTACACCTAGCCACCATGAATCCCACTGTTCTCTACACCTAGCCACCATGAATCCCACTGTTCTAGACACCTAGCCACCACGAATCCCACTGTTCTCTACGTCTAGCCACCATGAATCCTACTGTTCTCTACACCTAGCCACCACGAATCCCACTGTTCTCTACACCTAGCCACCGAAAATCCCACAGTTCTCCACACCTAGCCACAATGAAAACCACTGTTCTAGACACCTAGCCACCATGAATCCCGCTGTTCTCTACATCTAGCCACCATGAATCCCACTGTTCTCTATACCTAGCCAACATGAATCCCACTGTCTCTACACCTAGCCACCATGAATCCCACTGTTCTCTACACCTAGCCAACATGAATCCCACTGTTCTCTACAAGTAGCCACCATGAATCCCACTGTTCTTGACTATGTCTTCATCGCAGTGTACGTGGAAATGCTGGAAATAAACACACACACACACACACACACACACACACACACACACACACACACACACACACACACCTCCTTCTCAGATGCTAACTCTAATTCTTCCAGCTACCACTCCCGCTCTGTTTTGGTCTGAGAATAACATATCATGAATAAACGAAGGCTGATACAACGTTAATCTCACCATTCAACAGTGCCCCCCCCCCCCCCCCCCCCCCCCCCCCCCCCCCCCCCCGTCGCCGGAAAACCCATACCATTTCAGGCTGAAAATTCTTAGCTTTGGAATCAAAACGGAATTTCTCTCATTTCATTTGAAGTCCATATTTTGTATGTAAAGCCTGTGATAAAACAAAAGATGTATTGTGTAGAGAGAAAATGAAGTTGTTTTTGTTTTTGTTTTTAAATTTTGATTGTCCTACAATGTTTGTTGTGTCGTTCATCACGGAGAATAGTGATTTTATCAATTTCCTTATTAACATTGTCCTGCTTTTTAAAAAAAACTACTTCCCTGGATTTTCTCTTTCTCTTTTTTTCTCCTGAATTCTGTGACCGACACGTGTCCTTTTCTCATTCTCAGTGGGGAGTGCCTTATTGACATGTATCCTGTTTTCATTCTCAGTGGGGAGTGCCTTATTGACATGTATCCTGTTTTTCATTCTCAGTGGGGAATGCCTTATTGACATGTATCCTGTTTTCATTCTCAGTGGGGAGTGCCTTATTGACATGTATCCTGTTTTTCATTCTCAGTGGGGAGTGCCTTATTGACATGTGTCCTGTTTTCATTCTCAGTGGGGAGTGCCTTATTGACATGTGTCCTGTTTTCATTCTCAGTGGGGAGTGCCTTATTGACATGTGTCCTGTTTTCATTCTCTGTGGGGAATGCCTTATTGACATGTGTCCTGTTTTCATTCTCAATGGGGAGTGCCTTATTGACATGTGTCCTGTTTTCATTCTCAGTGGGGAGTGCCTTATTGACATGTGTCCTGTTTTCATTCTCAGTGGGGAATGCCTTATTGACATGTGTCCTGTTTTCATTCTCTGTGGAGAATGCCTTATTGACATATATCCTGTTTTCATTCTCAATGGGGAGTGCCTTATTGACATGTGTCCTGTTTTCATTCTCAGTGGGGAGTGCCTTATTGACATGTATCCTGTTTTCATTCTCAGTGGGGAATGCCTTATTGACATGTATCCTGTTTTCATTCTCAGTGGGGAGTGCCTTATTGACATGTGTCCTGTTTTCATTCTCAGTGGGGAGTGCCTTATTGACATGTGTCCTGTTTTCATTCTCAGTGGGGAGTGCCTTATTGACATGTGTCCTGTTTTCATTCTCAGTGGGGAGTGCCTTATCGCAGAACGCATGTCTTAGTCTGGCACCGTCACGGCAACTCAGGGCAGTATCTCCGTGGTCTTCTTCCTCAGGGTTGTCGGCATTCTGTTCAGAAGCTAGGTCATGTCACAGAGGGTCACAGTGAGTTCTAGACTGATGTGGCTAGTTCTGATGGTTTAAAACCAAGCACTTGGCAGGTACTTAATCATACGTGGTTCGTTTTCAACCTGTGATGGGTGTGTTCACGCTCATGGCCTTTTTTTTCCTTTGAACCCTCTTAGGAGTTTTGTCTCTGAAGTTTGATGTACATACTTATACACGCATGTCTTAGCTGCAAAGGCTATGTTTAGGATTTTTGTCTCTGAAGTTTGATGTACATACTTATACACGCATGTCTTAGCTGCAAAGGCTATGTTTAGGATTTTTGTCTCTGAAGCTTGATGTACATAATTATACACGCATGTCTTAGCTGCAAAGGGCTATGTTTAGGATTTTTGTCTCTGAAGCTTGATGTACATAATTATACACGCATGTCTTAGCTGCAAAGGCTATGTTTAGGATTTTTGTCTCTGAAGTTTGATGTACATAATTATACACGCATGTCTTAGCTGCAAAGGCTATGTTTAGGATTTTTGTCTCTGAAGTTTGATGTACATACTTATACACGCATGTCTTAGCTGCAAAGGCTATGTTTAGGATTTTTGTCTCTGAAGTTTGATGTACATAATTATACACGCATGTCTTAGCTGCAAAGGCTATGTTTAGGATTTTTGTCTCTGAAGTTTGATGTACATAATTATACACGCATGTCTTAGCTGCAAAGGCTATGTTTAGGATTTTTGTCTCTGAAGTTTGATGTACATAATTATACACGCATGTCTTAGCTGCAAAGGCTATGTTTAGGATTTTTGTCTCTGAAGTTTGATGTACATAATATACACGCATGTCTTAGCTGCAAAGGCTATGTTTAGGATTTTTGTCTCTGAAGTTTGATGTACATAATTATACACGCATGTCTTAGCTGCAAAGGCTATGTTTAGGATTTTTGTCTCTGAAGTTTGATGTACATAATTATACACGCATGTCTTAGCTGCAAAGGCTATGTTTAGGATTTTTGTCTCTGAAGTTTGATGTACATACTTATACACGCATGTCTTAGCTGCAAAGGCTATGTTTAGGATTTTTGTATCTGAAATTTGATGTACAGACACACGCATATCTGAGCTGTAAAGGCTACGTTTACGAGTTTTGTCTCTGAAATTTGATGTACAGATACACGCTTGCCTCAGCCTTAAAAGTTATGTTTAGAGTTTTGTCTCTTGAATTTGATGTACAGATACTCATGTCCTAGCTGCAAAGGCTACGTTTAGGATTTTTATCTCTGAAATTTGATGTACAGATACACGCATGTCTTAGCTGTAAAGGCTTCGTTCACGGGTTTTGTTTCTGACATTTAATGCACAGACACGCGCATGTCTTAGCTATAAAGACTATCCTAAAGTAGGACAGGTTGCCTTAGACGTTTAGGCACAGAGAGGGAATAGATCCATCTCAGATCCTTAATTTTCCAAAGGGAGGGTTCTCAGACTCCATGCTGACACTACGTTGCTGGGTAACCCCTGTTCTGTGGAGAGTCTCTTTGGCTTTGGCCTGCAGAGGGGCGGCTTTCAGCCCTTGACACATTAACTCCCTTTGCACCAATCGACAAGCGGATTATCAACTTGTCCCCCGTTGCTGTACTCGGGATGAATAGTCAATGTGTGTGTGTGTGTGTGTGTGTGTGTGTGTGTGTGTGTGTGTGAGGGGGGGGGGGGGGGGGGTCTGTGTGGGTTTCTCTGTGTCTGTCTCTGTCTGTGTCTGTGTCTCTGTGTATGTATGTATGTATGTATGTATGTATGTATGTGTGTGTGTGTGTGTGTGTGTGTGTGTGTGTGTGTGTGTGTGTGTGTGTGTGAACAGAAAGGCTGCTTTGTGGTCAAATGGGTCGTCTGACGTCTGCTGCAGCCTTCCATGGTCATCTGTAGCATTGTTTGCTATCTGGCTGCAGCCTTCCATCGTCAACTGTAGCACTGTCTGGCTTTCTGACTGCAGCCTTCCATGGTCCTCTGTAGCATTGTTTGGCTGTCTGACTGCAGTCTTCAATGGTCCTCTGCAGCATTGTTGGCTGTCTGACGGCAGTCTTCCATGGTCCTCTGCAGCATTGTTTGGCTGTCTGACTGCAGTCTTCCATGGTCCTCTGCAGCATTGTTTGGCTGTCTGACTGCAGTCTTCCATGGTCCTCTGCAGCATTGTTTGGCTGTCTGACTGCAGTCTTCCATGGTCCTCTGTAGCATTGTTTGGCTGTCTGACTGCAGTCTTCCATGGTCCTCTGCAGCATTGTTTGGCTGTCTGACTGCAATCTTCCATGGTCCTCTGCAGCATTGTTTGGCTGTCTGGCTGTCTGACTGCAATCTTCCATGGTCCTCTGCAGCATTGTTTGGCTGTTTGGATGCAGCCTTTCATGTCCTCTGTAGCATATTTTGCTGTCTGGCTGCAGCTGTAGAGTGACGACGCGACAGATAGGGCGTAGCATAGGGTTGATAACCCTCGCCTGGCTTGTACAGAACCACTATCCTCGGTGATCTCCCTTCCCGCGGTGCCATCTTGTCGTCAGTAGAATAATTGTCTCCCTTGTTGTTTCGTTCAACGCCCCAACCCACCCCCCTCCCTTTCCCGTACTCCCTCCAACCCGCTCTCCACTCTCCCCTTTATCTCTCTCTCTCTCTCTCTCTCTCTCTCTCTCTCTCTCTCTCTCTCTCTCTCTCTCTCTCTCTCTCTAAAAGAGCATACCATTCATAGAATAATTTTTCAGTCATTTACAAATTGTCATTACGGTCCTCTCGCTTTCTGGCTTTGTGTCTGTGTCTGCCCGTTTCTGTATCTCTCTCTCTCTCTCTCTCTCTCTCTCTCTCTCTCTCTCTCTCTCTCTCTCTCTCTCTCTCTCTCTGCCTCTTTCTATCTGTCTCTCTCTGTCTCTCCTCTCTCTCTATCCCCTCTCTTTCTCCCTCTATCTCTCTCTCCCACCCTGCATTGATGTCGCTCTCTTCTTCTCCCATGTAAATTTCAGAAAGATGATGTCATGCCACAGGAATGTATCAACGTATGCCTAAAAAATATTGTATTATTTTCCCCTTCTGCATGTGTCGGTATTGCATGCAGTGATTACAGTATGTTACACTACATGTGTCAGTATTGCAGTGGTTACAGTATGTTACATTGCATGTGTCGGTATTGCAGTGATTACAGTATGTTACACTACATGTGTCAGTATTGCAGTGATTACAGTATGTTACACTACATGTGTCGGTATTGCATGCAGTGATTACAGTATGTTACACTACATGTGTCAGTATTGCAGTGATTACAGTATGTTACATTGCATGTGTCGGTATTGCAGTGATTACAGTATGTTACACTACATGTGTCAGTATTGCAGTGATTACAGTATGTTACACTACATGTGTCGGTATTGCATGCAGTGATTACAGTATGTTTACACTACATGTGTCAGTATTGCAGTGATTACAGTATGTTCACACTACATGTGTCGGTATTGCATGCAGTGACTACAGTATGTTACACTGCATGTGTCAGTATTGCAGTGACTACAGTATGTTACACTACATGTGTCAGTATTGCAGTGATTACAGTATGTTACACTATATGTGTAGGTATTGCATGCAGTGATTACAGTATGTTACACTACATGTGTCGGTATGTCCGTGGGGTTGCAGCATCCTCTGACTTGACTGTCCCCTTCAATTAAAAAAAAAAAAAGCTGAATGTGAGGGGCACGCGAGAGCGAACGTGTGTACAGATGATACGCGCGCGCGTGTGAGTGTGCGTTGCCGCGCGGCTGTGCGGTGTGTGTGTGTGTGTGTGTGTGTGTGTGTGTGTGTGTGTGTGTGTGTGTGCGCGCGTGTGTGCGCGGTGGTTTCGCGCGTGTTTTTTTTTTCCTTTTTCTTGTAGATACCTGGCCAGAGTTTCAGGCCGGATTGTGTTGCTCGTGTTTTTCTGGCAAGTCGGCATTCTCGAGATGTCCCTGGGTGGGACTGTAACTGTATTCAGACTTGTTGCAATCTTGGGTTGGTCGATCTTGGGTTGTGATTAAGCACTCGATTCGCTAGCAGCCGAGTGGTAAGGATCCCCATCCTTGGGTAGTGGGCCTCTTTTGTCTACTTCATCGTAGCGCTGCAGCGGGGGACCTAGCCGTTCGCTCGGCGAAGGAAGCGCTGGTCTTCTGTTGGGATCTCTATCCCTACCCACTGCCACCTCTCCATTGGGTCGTCCAGGACCTGAAGTTCCTTTCGGTGGGGACTGGTTGGTCGAGTCCCGTCTTCCGTCGAGACTGGGGGCTGGCCGGCACTTCCTTTTTCTGACCACCCGCCGTTCTCTGGTAAGAATTATTTCTGTATATAGAGAAAGTATTTTTTGTTATCGTGAAACCACCCTTTTCGCAAGTGAAAGAGAAGAGAGAAAAAAAAAAAAAGAAAAGAAAAGTTTTTTTTTTTTTTTTTTAATCCATTTTCCATCTGCTTGTAAAAGGGTGTGTAGTCGAGGCGTGTCAGCGAAGCGCTCTCGAATAGTTTTCCGCCCATTCGGAGTGTTCCGATTGTGATTTATGTACTCCGACTCTATTTCTGTTTTTTCTTTTACCCAATTCCTGAGTGATTTCTGGGGTAAGGAGAAGCTCATTTCATGGTTGTAAAAAGGATTCCGTATCTTTTGTGGCACCAGGACTATAGGGTTGTCTTTGTGCTAGAATGGTTTTGGGCGCTGCTGTTAACCAAGGAAGGATATATGGATGGTTGATTTCTGACAGCCCAGAAGTCTTGCTGGATATGTTGGTGCCTGACTGGTTGGAATTTATTATTATTTTAAAATATTTGTAATTCAGAACGCAGACATGCGAGATGGATGCGGACGTAAATAGGGTGTTCATCCGACTAATATTAAGTCGGAAACAGGGACCTCCCATCGCGACGCCCGCGTTGGCTCCGCTCCTTTCGTATTGTCTGTTCCTGTTCGTCCTGTCTGTCCTAATGTTTTAATATTT
The DNA here is from genome assembly GCA_016801955.1 of Conus betulinus. Taxonomy (NCBI): domain Eukaryota; kingdom Metazoa; phylum Mollusca; class Gastropoda; order Neogastropoda; family Conidae; genus Conus; species Conus betulinus. The sequence continues at coordinate 33,120 of JADBJO010005959.1, read as the reverse complement.
TTTTATTTTTTTTATGGATGGACGTAATGAAAGGATGAACGAGGCTCTTTTTTTTTTATTTTTTTTTTTTGGGGGGGAAAATAAAGGGAGGTTAATTTCTATTTTCACACATAGAAAAAAAAACTGGGGAAATCTTTTTCTAAAAATTAAATGTAGATTTCAAATTATATTTTAACATAGAGAGAAATTAAGTGATAATATAAATGGTTCGCACACACTGTTTTCATGTCTTTCTTCACTGCACCAACACATTTAGGTTTTATGTGGAGAATTTCTCTGAAAGACACTGATCTTCGCCCGCAGGGCGTTTTTTTTTTTTTTTTTTTTTTTTTTGGTTCTGGTTTTGGCGCATTCCAGCGCCTTCTACCAAGGCAGGTCGCTGGGAGGCTGGCTCGGTTACCGTGGCGACTGGCAGCTGGGCCAGCAGCGGGGACCTGAACCGGCTACGCAGCTGTCGGACTCAGGCACCGGGGAGCAGTCCTCCAAGGCATCTACTACCTGAACCGGCGACGCAGCTGACGGACTCAGGCACCGGGGAGCAGCCCTCCAAGGCATCTACTGCGAGACGTGGGTCCTGGGCTCCCATGACAGATGAGCTGAGTGACTTTAAGCTGTGGTGT
>JADBJO010005959.1:20000-27500 GCA_016801955.1 Conus betulinus | reverse complement strand
GTGTGTTTTTCAAGCTTCTCAATTTCACGATGTTTGTGTGTTCTTCAAGCTTGTCAATTTCACGATATCGGTGTGTGCTTCAAACTTGTCAATTTCATAATGTCAGTGTGTGCTTCAAGCTTGTTAATTTCACATGGTCAGTGTGTTCTTCAAGCTTGTTAATTTCACATTGTCAGCGGCGAAGCGTTGTGAAGAGGCAACCAACCCGTCAACAGGGGACGGACCTAGGGACACTCAGATCAACAGGAAGTGGTGGGTGCCTTCACTGGGTGCTCTGGAACTCCATCCAGCGAAAGGCGGAGATACTGATCATGCACTCTCTACATCTCTGGAGAAACAAGCTGCTCTTAATTTAAGTGCTGCACGCGCCCGAGAGAGCATGCAAAAGCATGCTTTTGCTGCAAAAGCGCGCACATTCACACACACACACACACACACACACACACACACACACACACACACATGGCACTCGCGCGTACAAATCCACACACTTACAATTACGCGCGCGCACACACACACACACACACACACACACACACACACACACACACACACATACACACACAACAACAGACAGATAGACACACACACACACACACACACACACACACACACACACATACACACAAACAGACAGATAGACACACACACACACACACACACACACACACACACACACACACACACACACACACACTGGACGCACACACACTGGACGTACACACGGACGCACGAACACGTGTGTATGCAGAACCTTATCACTTCCAAAAAAAAAAAATACAATCCCTTGAAAACACACCAGCACACCACACCATACTATGTCACACCACACCATACAACATGACGCCACACCACACTCCACACTACACCACACTACACCACACTACACCACACTACATCACACCACATAACATCACTCCACACCACACTACATCACACCACCACACTACGCCACACCTCATGCTCACTACATCACAAAATCTGATACTACCCAGCAATGCACCATAGCTGATGTCACGGCACCATATTACTAGCAATATTCCCACTGCTTCCCACCCCCGTCCATTCACAAGCATCTCCTCAGCCTCCCCCCCCCCCCCTCCCTTCGACCCCCCCTCCTCCCTCTGTCCCTCCCTTCCCCTTTATCTCCCGTCCTCTTTGTTCCATCTCAGCATGTATAGGTAGGCGTAAGGATGGCGAATAAGGCGGATGAATGTGTTGTTGGGGGTTTTAAATGGAAGCATTATTACGTTTTATTCATGTAATTTTATGCCTGGAGTGCACTTGACAGAGAGAGAGAGACACAGAGAGAGAGAGAGAGAGAGAGAGAGAGAGAGAGAGAGAGAGAGAGAGGGAGAGAGAGAAAGATAGAGAGAGAGAGAGCATGTGTGTGTGCATGTAAGTGTGTGTGTGTGTGTGTGTGTGTGTGTGTGTGTGTGTGTGTGTGTGTGTGTGTGTGTATGTGTTGTTGTTGTTGTTGTTGTTGTTGTTTGCATGTACCTTTTCGCCGACTGCTTACTTTCGTGTGTATTCCCTCTTAGACAACGGCTGGATGACAAAAAAAAAAAGATGAAAAACCAAGCAACCAAGCACCCAAACGAACAAACATGGCATGAATCTACTGATTTGTTACCCGCCGTTAATAAAAAAAAAATGTCCCTGGTCTTGTCTTGAATTTTTTACCACTTGCACCTACAACACCGCCACATCATACACCACCACCACCACCAACCCCCCTCCCCACCCCTCATCGCCTCCCAAAAAAATAACAAAAGGCTGTAACGCCCAACGGGAAAAAAAAAACTAGCAAAAGAAAACCTCCACAACAAACATATCGCTTGAAAGGAAACCGATTTCTGTTCACAGTACTGTAACCAAAAGAAGGCTCCCACGCTGTCACAGTTTCCATATCTACTTTACTGGAGGGGGTGGGGGAGGGGAGGGGCGGGATAGAGGGCGTGTGGGGGTGGGGTGCGGAAGGGAAGGGGAGGGGGGAGGGGGGGGGGGGGGTTCATTGTCACCGCTGCTGCAAAAAAAAAAAAAGGTATTGACTGATCTTTCCTTGATCCAGTTCTCCCCCCAAAATTGATTGAGGACGCAGGTGGGGTGGGGGGTGGGAGGGGGACAATACATATGAGGGGGGTTGGTGAGACATATGGGGGGTGGGTGGGTGGAGGTTGGAAATGGGAGAGGAGGGAGGAGAGCAGAGCGCCAAACATGGAAGGACTGAAGGTCAGCTGTGGAGGAGAGGGCCGCATTACCTGTGGTGATAATCTCGTTGGGTCATACGCACGCACACCTTGCGTTGGCTCTGCTTTCCCAGTCACTAACTGCTCGTGCGCATCTAATTGAAACCACTCTGCAGTAAGTACCCGTGCTCTCTGTCTGTCTGTCTGTCTGTCTGTCTGTCTGTCTGTCTCTCTCTCTCTCTCTCTCTCTCTCTCTCTCTCTCTCTCTCTCTCTCTCTATGAAGAGAGCATGTGTGTGTATATAAGTGTGTGTGTGTGTGTGTGTGTGTGTGTGTGTGTGTGTGTGTGTGTGTGTGTGTGTGTGTTGTGTGTTGTCAGTACAACACTATGTTAATCTGACAGTAAATGGTTTCAGTCAGTCAGTGTGTGTGTGTGTGTGTGTGTGTGTGTGTGTGTGTGTGTGTGTGTGTGTGTCTTAGTGCGCGCGTGTGTGAGCGTGTGTGTGTGAGTGAGTGAGTGTGTGTGTGTGTGTGTGTGTGTGTGCGTGCGTGTGTGTGTGTGTGTGTGTGGTGTGTGTGTGTGTGTGTGTGTGTGTGTGTGTGTGTGTGTGGTGTGTGTGTGCGCGTGCGTGTATGTTTGTGTGTATGTTTGTGTGTGTGTGTGTGTGTGTGTGTGTGTGTGTGTGCGTGCGTGTATGTGTGTGTGTGTGTGTGTGTGTGTGTGTGTGTGTGTGTGTGTGTGTGTGTGTGTGTGTGTGTGTGTGCGTGCGTGTATGTGTGTGTGTGTGTGTGTGCGTGTGTGTGTGTGTGTGTGTGTGTGTGTGTGTGTGTGTGTGTGTGTACTCTTTTGCCCACTGCTTACTTTCGTGTTATTCCCTCTTAGACAATGGCTGGATGAATAAAAACAAGGAAGACCAAACCACCGAGCAACCAAAACGAACAAAAATAGCTTGAATCTGCTGATTTGTTACCACTCGTTAATAAAGTATGTCCCTGGTCTCGTCTTGATTTGTTTACCACTTGCACCTACAACACCGCCACATCATACGCCACCATCACCACCAACCCCCTCTCCCCCCCCCCTTCATCGACCCCAAGAAAAAAGTTAATCACAAAGGAAGTAAAACCTAAACGAACTAAAACAAACAAGCAAAAGAAAATCTCTACAACAAACATTTCACATCAGAGGATACAGATTTCTCTTCACAGTACTGTCACCAAAAGAAGGCTCCCATGCTCTCGTAGTTTCCATGTCTACTTTTCTGGAGGCGGTTGGTGCGGGAGGGGGGGTGGGGGGGGAGGGCGTGCGTGTGGAGTGGGGTGCGGAAGGGGAGGGAGAGGCAAGATGGGGGTTTTCATTGTCACCCCCTGCAAAAAAAAAAAAAAAGGTATTGGCTGATCTCTCCTCGTTCCAGTTGTCCCAAATATTGATTGAGGACGCAGGTGGGGTGGGGTTGGGAGGTGGACAATAGGAAGGGTGGGGGTGGGACATATGGGGGATATGTGATGGGTAAGGGTTGGAAATGGGAGAGGAGGGGAGGAGAGCAGAGCGCCAAACATGGAAGGCTGAAGGTCAGCTGTGGAGGAGAGGCCGCATTATCTGTGGTGATAATCTCGTTGGGTCATACGCACGCACACCTGTGTGTTGGCTCTGCTTCCCAGTCACTATAACTGCTCGTGCGCATCTAATTAAAACCACTCTGCAGTAAGTACCGTGCTTCTCCCTCCCTCCCTCCCTCCCTCTCTCCTCTCTCTCTCTCTCTCTCCATGTGTGGGGGTGGGGGTGGGGGAGGGGGGGTGCACGCGCGTGCGTGCGCGCGCGCGTAATTGTATGTGTGTGGATGTGTGGGCGCGTGTGTGTGTGTGTGTGTGTGTGTGTGTGTGTGTGTGTGTGTGTGTGTGTGTGTGTGTGTCCATCACATCTTGTAGCTGATTTGATGTGGCATAGCGTATATGGACTAGTCGGCGGCGTGTAGTGAAACAAACTGAAACTGAAACTGAATCGTGACACACGCACGTCTCATACAGTACTGCATTGAACAATGTCAGTTTTCCCACACGGTGACTAATGATGGATAGGTCGGACAGGGGGCGTGGCAGACGTTTCATGGGTCGGCAGTTCGGTTCTCCCAGGTCCCATACTCAGCTCAGATCACACCACCCACACCACTCACTCACCCCTAGTCTTCGTACCTCGCTGTTTCTTTGTTTTTGTTTGTTTTTTGTTTCGCATGCAGGAACAGCCATTCAGCTCTCTCTAGCTGTCTGTCTGTCTCTTCTTGCTCCCTCTTCTCTCCTCTTTCTCTCTCTCTCTCTCTCTCTCTCTCTCATCTCTCTATCCACCCTCTCTATCTGTCTCTCACTCTTTTTCCTTTCACCCCCACCCCCTCTCTCTCTCTCTTTCCTCCTTCCCCCCCTCCCTCCCCCCCCCCCCCCCCCCCTTTCTCTCTGTGTTTCCCTCCATCCCCTTCTCTCTCTCTTTTTTCCTCCCTCCCTCCCCCCCCCCTCCCCTCTCTCCCTCCCTCCTCCTCTCTCTCCCTCCCCCCCTACCCCCCCCCCTCTCTCTCTCTGGAGAGGGAGAAGGGGAGAGAAGAACAGAGCAGGTAATGTTGAAGCACACCTAGGATTAGCTATTGATGACTGACCGAATGACATTTGGCTAAGTTATACACACACACGACAGTATTGTCTTTCATAATTAGCTCAAGTTATACACACATGACCGTATGATTGTGACGGACCGTTTCCCGTCCGGTCACAAATTTTCATGCAACCGTGCTAACCGGAAGGCAGTCTTCCCGGAAGCCGGTTGAAAAGTTTACCTGACTGCTACTCACCTGCGCACCTTTAAAGCCGGGTGAGCTGAACCGGTTAGGCAGTCTCTGCAGTGATTCCGGCTACGCAGCATTCCAGAAGGCCGAAGAGGGACCCAGCTGTTTTTTTTTTTTGGCAGTCAGGTATTTATCATTCAATATTTATTTGTTAGCAAACCGAAACCGTATTCCCGTTTAGGAGCGACTGAAACTTCCTCATCGCACTGTGAAGGATTTGGTTTAGAAAAGAAAAATATTTGCTGTGTTCTGTTGTCCTATGACTGGATAGGGTAACAAAACAAAATGCTTTCGGAAAACATGAATAGAAGTGAGTGTTAAGGGAAGTAGTTTCCCAGGAAAAAAAAACCGATTTTGTTTATTCTGTGACTTAATTAGTTATGAACTTCATGATGAAAAAAAAGGTCTTATTCTAATGTGGTTTGTGAGAAGAGGGAGAGTTTTGATGCTATGAATAATAAGCTCCCAGAGTGAGCGACAGAGACTTTACATATCTTCTATATGGTGGATTTTGATTTGATGTGGATGAGTATTTAATTCACTCTTGATATGAATATTGAATAGTTGTGTGTTGGTAAACAAGAGTGTGTGGAAATCTTTCTTTTACATGTATTGAAGTAGATGAATCTTTTGAAAAAAAAAAAAAACTTTTAAAATCTGGTGATTGTATGAATTGAAATGAACATTCTTGTCATTATACAAGAGGAAGAAATGAATTATTTGTGACATGACGAAAGACATTTATCGTTTGATGAAAAGTAATCATTAAGTGTGTGTAATGAATTGTATTCATGGTTTATTGAAGAGGGTCTAAGTGGGAATCTTTCCCCAATTTGGAAAACTAGATTCTGAAAGGTTTATATTGAAGTCCTTTCCTGTGTAGTGCTATGATTCCGGAAAAGGGAATGTTGTAGTATTATGATTCGGAAAAAGGAAATTGTGTGTTGAAGAAGGAATATGCTGATGTTTGTCTCAAGTGGAATATGATGTGGCCAATGAATATGAATGTAGTCGTGATTGCAATGAGTAGTAGCCATGATAATCAAGGTAGTTAATCAGTTTCCCCCAGGTAGATGTGTTCCCTGGACTGAGGGGACTGGCTGCTACTGTGTGAGGGTCAGGGGTTCGTAGATGTGTCTAACCCCCTTCTCCACCGTGTGACGGTGTGGAGAGGTCGGCCTGAGTGCCGACAATCTACCCTACCTGCCACTGCGCCCGGGACCGACTACCCGCTGAGCCAGTTGGGCTGGAGACGCCGCTGCTGCCAAGCCAGAGCGCCGCTCCCAAGTTTTGAACCAGCGACCTGTTGGCGAGGCCGTCGCTGCGTTCTGTGCTTCTGTGTGTGTGTGTGAGCCACAGCTCCTGTGTGAGACTGTCACCCTGTCGCCGGCAGAGACGCCGTGAGTGCTAGTGTTTTTTTTTTTTTTTGAGCCACAGCTCTGACGTTCTGCAAGTTTCCGTGTCAGACTTGACGCTGTAGACGTTGTCGTCTTCATCTTCATCGTCTTGTCGTCTTCGTCCTCTTCATCGTTTCGTCGTCGTCGTCGCCGCCTTCATCGTCGTTGAACCAGCAGCGACAGTAGATAGTGAATCATATATAGATATATTTTGTGTCGTGCGCCCTGTTTGGCGTATTTGAAATATTAATATATACATATAGTTTGTGTGTACACACTGGTGGTTGGCGTGCCGACTATTCATGATGTTGCATTTATTATATATGTTTGTCTGATGGCTCAGGCAGCATAAACAAAAAAAAAAGTGTTGTTCTGTTGCCTGGCTGTCAATGTTCGGGTGAGTGGGTGTGTGTGTGTATGTGATCTGGAAAAGTCGTGCATGCATCCATAATTTCTGTGTGTGAGTCAGAGTCACAGTCAGACACCTGCAGACACCACCCATTCCATCCGAGAGAGAGAGAGAGAGAGAGAGAGATGAGAGATATGAGTTTTTTTTTTTGTTTTAAAAAAAAAAAAAAAAAAAAGCAAACATAACAACAAACCACGAAGACCAAGACCGAGGTGTGGGGATGATGTGGGCTGGAATGAGTGTGGGGATGGTGGAGCGATCCTGTGACGACAAGAGTTGTCTGCCCGAAGCCCAGTCGGCAATGTGCATCACTGATGGCAAAGAGATGCATGCATAATAATGATGCTCAAGTCACCGCATTCAATTTCCATTTGATTTTTCTTCTGTCTGTTGTCTCTTGTGCCGCGCAGTGAGCCTAGTCATAGAATAGGTACAGCGTGATGAGTCTAGTCATAGAATAGGTACAAAATAGCAGTGAGCCTAGTCATAGAATAGTACAGCGTGTGAGCCTAGACAGCGTGAGAATAGGTACACGCAGTGAGCCTAGTCATAGAATAGGTACAGCGTGATGAGTCTAGCGTGAGAGTCTAGTCATAGAATAGGTACAGCGCAGATGAGTCTAGTCATAGAATAGGTGAGGCCTAGTACAGCGTGCGGTGAGCCTAGTCATAGAAT
>JADBJO010005959.1:0-15000 GCA_016801955.1 Conus betulinus | reverse complement strand
CGCTGCAATAGGGCCTGCCTCTCGATGAAACGATCTTCTCTGGGAGTAGTCTGCTTAGGCCGACCTGACCGTGGCCTCTCTTCAACGCTGTTGTCGCGCCCTAAAACGCTGATTCAGTCTAACAATAACTGAATGATGCACACAAAGTCGTCGCGCCCACTTCAGCCTTTGCAATGCCATCTTGTATCCACGCGCAATCGCCCTGGTTTTGTCAGAGGTGCTAAGTTTTCTTCATGGTGGCATGGTGAGAAAAGGGCTGACAGTAACCAACCCCGCGCTTAAACAGCCAAAAGAAGGGGCATAAAAACTCACTTGAGAGACTGCTCTTGCACGGGAAAAAAGAATTTTTCATTTTACACATCTTGTGTCGCCAGCAAGCTTGATGCAAAACAGGCACAGTTAACGCAACTTTGCACTTTTTATCCCGCGCGGTAACGAGGTCACCAAGACCCCCGTGCGCACTACCAGTTGACAAAGGCTGGATTACACACTGCTGTGTGAGATTCCATCATTGGTTGCCGCATAACAAAAAAAAAAAACAATGTTTTTTGAAGGGATGAATCAACCCCCTGTGTGCAAAGGCCTGTGCTTAACTTTATGTGACTAGTTTATATGTGACAATAATCGCAGCTGTGACGTCATTGTTGCGTTATGCTCAAGTACATGCACGAGTTACGTTTTCTTACATAGTTCCCATGCTGATTGTCGCCCGTGACGTCTTTTGGGCAATGTGTTTAAAAAAAAAAAAAAAATTCCGCGCAAGATGTGAGGCACAGAGAGATCATTTGTGTGAAATGCCCAATTCACAGAGTTTCCAGAAAACGCTTTGTAAGTGGTGGCCCTTTGACAGAAATACGCAAAATCTGTCCATGGCCATTATTTCCTTTCAGAAAGCTACCGTGTAAGTTAAAAAGTGAAAAACGAAAACTTTCTCCAGCCATAGAAAAAGGATATTTCCTGAAGTGCTACTGTGAAATAATGTTTAATGTTTTTTTTTTTCGATCATCAAACTGCTCGTAATCAGGGCCACGAATCGATGTTGTTGTTGTTGTTGTTTTTTAAGGAAATGTGTTTTTTTTACCAGTGAAATGCTAATATCGATGACCATGCATGATTTTGTCATTTTCAGAAGCTCTGAAAACAAGTGTGAGAAAGGGAAAAAATAAAAAAAATTCATGCGAGGGAATGCATGACAAACACGCATAGTAAAAGCAATGCCGGCACGCACAGGCATAGATGCCAATTAAAACCGAGTCTCTTCACACACACACACACACGCGTACATACGCGCACACATACACGCATTCAACATGCATACGCGTACTCCGCCCCACACACTGCTCTTTCTCTCACTCACGTCACACACACACATACACACACACACACACACACACGCATACACACGCGCGCGCACGCACGCACGAACGCACAACAGGCACACAGGCATGAATGGAAATAAATCTAAAAGCATATGGCCGCTCAAAAATGAAAAAAAAAGAAAGAAAAAAAAAAAAAAAAGAAAGAAGCTACCCAACGCCCATACCAATGTGCTGACGTGTGTGCACATCACTTACCAATTTATGAATGTGCATTGTCACAAAGATACTGTGCATCGTTTTGCATTAACCATGAATTATCAATTCTGTTTTTGTCAGTGTGACGCACTATTCATCAGCGCATGTTCATGCCTATTATGAGCATGACGATGATGCTACTCAATATTAATCATTATGAAGAAATGTCCTTTATACGTGAATGCCCATCATTGTTGGAATTTGGGACGAAAACTTGCTGTGCATATAAATGCACATTACCCACGTATCATTACGGTAGTTTACCTCTCTCTCTCTCTGAGTGTGTGTTTGCCTGCCAATAATCAGTATGTGTTGTTAGCATTTCCAAACTTTGTTTCAGTAAGTAGCTATGCCTGTTATCAATTTAGTATTTTGGGCGAAGCGATAAATAGAGTTTGGGTTTATGAATTAGCGCACGTAACAGACCTTACACCAGTTGTCCCCGACAAAATTCTGTAGGGAAATCCACGGTTAATATGTAAACAAGCTTACACAGGCAGAATATATATGCACATCAACTAGACGCTTTTGTATCTATGTATTTGTCCCTCCTGTGTGTGTGTGTGTGTGTGTGTGTGTGTGTGTGTGTGTGTGTGTGTGTGCGTGTGCGCGCGCGCTTCAATTGTTTGTTCTTCGGACCCACTTTGAACGTCTGTCGGGAGTAACAAGAGTAGGTTGGTTGGTTGGTTGGCTGGCTTGGTGCTTGGTGGCTTCTTCGGCTGTTTTTTTTTTTATCTGTTATTTTCTCTGTCCCATCTTCTGTGCCACCTCGGTGGCACTGCACCCACGCCACCGCTCATTTTGACCCCCGTCCACAGCCACAGACAGCACCGACCCGCCCCAGCCCCAGCCCAGCAATCCACAGGGAGCAGTCAATGTCAAGTCGTCAAGAAGCAACCCACCGGAGGAGCCACTGCACTGCTGCCGAGTCACTTCAATGGTGTTCAGCGGCCCCTGTCCGATCCAACATTCGCAGGACACCACTACTTAGCCCTCTACGGGACAATAATTGCCTATTCGCGGAGCCGACATGAGTGAGCTTTCCCTCCGGAGGGCGCCACCACGTCCGTCCAACGAATTTGCCGATACGGTGACCCCGTTTGAATCAAACCAGGGCGATAGACGTGGTAAGGACATCGAAACTGAGGTCAGCATGAGAGTAGGGCCTGAAGGGTCACAGAATTAGGGTTTTTTTTTTTTTTGATCGATGAGAATGAGGATGATGATGATGATGTACGGATTTTGATGTACGGATTTCCATTCCGGTCTGAGACTGCATACATGGCTGTACTCTACGCTACTTTAAGATATCCCGGTGTCAGCAAGCTCCGAGAGATAGACACACCTGCAATGTTGGTCAGGAAATTTGAGCAACACTGTCCGAGACGCACCCATTTAATGGATGAAACTCGACTGTGTGGTCCCAGTCTTCCCAGTTGAGTCCATAGCAGACTCAACTCCGAGTAGTAGGAGCCGGTCGGGACAGAAGAATCCCACATGACTCTGATGGGAATCGAACCCAGCCGGGAGTCCACGATGCTAAACCACTTTGCCACGGTAGCTCGTTGACTGGATGGTCAGTTGTATGCTAGTTTTTACTTTGTCGTCCAATAGTTACTTAGCTGCTTATAGCTGCTTCTTTGACTGGTTGAGTGGTTTGGCTGGTCGAGATATTTTCATTTATTCCGTTTCTTTATTACATATTTCTTTCACGGCTTCGTTATATCATCATTCATTATTCATTCTCGACAGCCTTCGTTCTCAGTTACTTTATTATTCCTTCGTTCCCCTTCCTTCTCTCATATAAGGTTATGAGTTCTTGTTTGTCTCTTTGATTGTTCAGCTGTTCGTTTCATCGTCGATGTGCTGCTTGCTGTTAATTAAACTTGCTGACAGAAAGATGGAAAGGTTGAGAACTGTGGCGAGTAGGCCTTGTCGGAATCACCGACTCTCAACACCCCCCTCCCCCCTCTCTCTGTTGTGTACGTGCGGGCGGGCGGGCGTGCGCGCGTGTGTGTGTGTGCGTGTGTGTGTTTATGCATACATGTTTACCCGAGTGGCTCCGTTTATCGGTTTATTCAAATAGTTAATCAAGCTAAGTTCATGACATCAGGTGCAGACATTAGAATATAAATGTCAGATCAAGAATTAAAATATGCTTCAAAGTGAGAGAGAGAAAAGCGCATTCTCCGTGTCCTTGTTACACAGAATTTTTGATTCAATAAAGCCATTGAACGCCTCCAGTTACCTTTTTTTCTGTATGGGAGTGTGCATGTTACGTACAGTGTATTTGTTTTTCACACTGTGTTTGCACACATTAAAAAAAAAAAAAACTTTTATTCACGTTATGAATCATGTTATTGGACATGTTGAAAAGGGGGGAAATGTACAAACAGCTCAAGTGTTACCACAATCGATGTAATGCTATCTTACAATTGGACATTGGACATTTGATGTTGCCTCTCTCTCTCTCTCTCTGCCTCAACGTGTCTCTCTGCACCTCTCAGCTTCAGTCTCTCTGCTCCACTCTGTTTCTCTCCCTCCGTCTTTCTCTCTCTGCTTCAGTATGTCCCTGTCCGTCTGCACCTGCACCTCTCATCTGTCTCATCTTTTTATACTTTAGTCCCTATGCGGATACAAGGGGGCTTTTTCAAGACAAATAGCTCCCTCACTTAATATGCCCTGTGCTAGTGAGCTTCTCTTTCTTGTCACTCTAAGAGGGGGGGGGGGGGGGGGGGGGGAGAGGAGAGAGAGAGAGAGAGAGAGAGAGAGAGAGAGAGAGAGAGAGAGAGAGGAGAGAGAGAGAGAGAGAGGGGGGGGTGGCAGCAGGGAAAGGGAGGACAGGGATGATTAAAACAGGAGGTATGATGGGGGCAGGGGAAGGAGAGGCCCAAAGACAGAGGGAAGGGGAAAACACGCGGTGAAGGGGAAGAGGGGACGCGGACAGGGGAGCAGAGGGTACAGGGGAGATGATGTGGTGGTGAGAGGTGGAAGGTAGGAAGAAAGATGGGGCAGGGACCCAAGGGAGGGGGGGGGGGGGGGGGGGGGGAGAGAGAATGAGGGGTTTGTGGAGACGAGAATGCCAGAAGGATGGGGGGGGGGGGGGGGGGGGGGATAGAAAAGGGAAAGGACAGGGCAAGGGGGGAGGATTTCATTCCAAATTTAGCAAGCTCTTGCCATACCGGACGCATCAAAAAGGGAATCACATCGTGGTATACTCACGGTGGAAAAGGGTCGAGGCGATGTGGCCGAGGGGGGAGACAAGAACAAAGAGATGGGGGGGTGGAGAAGAGAGAACTGGGGGAGCGACTGGGCAGCAAAGACAGGGGAGGGAGAGCAGAGTGGAGAGAGGAGAGGGAGAACTTCAGGAAAGGGAGGGGGGGGGGGATCGGCTAGGGCAGGGGAGGACGTGGTCAAGATTGGGGGGGGGGGGGGGAGGGACGGCCGTGGAAGGCGGAAGGGGGAATGGAGAGGAGGGGAGGCAGCTACCACTATAACAATGAAAAAAGTTTTGTTGCTCTTTTAAATAAGTTTACGTGCACTAGTATGTCAGATACTTTGCTCATCATAATCATAATAATCAAAGCAAATATGCTATTTGGGGAGAAACGTGCGTCTGTGTCTGCGCGCGCGCGCGTACGTGCGTGCGCGCGCGCGCGCGCATTTGTGTGCGCGCGAAGCTGTTTCAACTCTACGATCCAGACATTTTCTAATTCTTCACTCCTTTCTCTTCCGTGCTCTGTTATTTTCCCCCTCAATTCTCTCTTCTGCGTTACCTTCAACCGTGGGATCAGGAGTGGGTTGGGTATGAAAGCGAGGGGAGAGAGGGTACATATTCTACAACATGGAGACGAAATTCTATAGTCTTTTCGAGAAAATGCTTATTCTGCCTGCATCTGCGTGAGAAATCGTATGGGAGAGCGGGGTCAGAAGCAGGTGATATTGCCAGGAAAACGCTAAAGGGAAAATGATCGCTGAATCATTGCGGAATGGGGTCTGTAGAAAAGGAGGAGAAAGCCTTTGTGACCCGTAGGGATAACACTGATTTTTCCTTTGGAAAATACGCAACATGCTTGTGATCCTTTTGGAAAACACATTGTCCTAATGGAAAATATATTATCGTAATGGAAAATACATTATCGTAATGGAAAATACATTATCCTAATGAAAACAATCGTGATCCTCAGGGATAACGGCTCAGCCCTGTTGCTCTGATGGGCAATATCCGTTTCCCTGGAAAAAAAACCATTTCTCGCCGTCTGAAGCTGATATGGCTCCCATAACCGATTCAGTACATTTTTGGTTTGTTCCAAAAACGTAAAAGCAAAGGCGTATCAATTATCGATCCTTGCAGAAATTTGCCGCAGAACTATCCAACAATTTATACACAGAGTAATACAGAAATGGGCATAATATTTATGTATTTGTGTAGGAGGAGAGGAGGAGAAGGAGAGAGAGACAGAGAGAGAGAGACAGATGCAAACCAGACTTGCACGCAAGCGCACGTACACCCCCAACTAGTCCGTCTTTCCATTAATGAACATCTAAACATAGTTACGTATCTACCATCCATGACAGCATTGTTTGCCATGTCGTACCGATGATAGACAGCAACACAGCACAGTTATCTCTCTCTCTGTCTCTCTCTCTCTATATATATATATAGAGAGAGAGATTTTTGTATCCATTTCAATAACACCGTAGCCCAACCCAGGGGTCTTATCAGGGCTGTCACCAAGTCCTAACCGATTCCTTAACGACAGGAAAAAAAAAAAAAAAAAAAAGATTAATACAGGATCTATGCAACAAACAGACGGATTAACACACGCAACGCGCGCGCGCGCGCACACACACACACGCGCACACAGACGCGTGCGCACAAGCACACTGCGCACACGTACACGCACGCAAAATACTGATAACAAGAACGTTCGATTTGGCTTTTGAAGCCCTTCACTGTTCTCGGGGCAAGGCTCCCTGTCTTCTCTGTCCCTTGCCGCTGTGAATGCATCCTCCAGACCCTGCAGTGGGTTGGTCCAGCAAAAGTCCCCATACTTCCTGCATCCCATGAGAACGGATTGTCTGGAAGCCTGTAGTAACGCTGTGAACCCGGGAGACGATCTTGGCAGCATCTCGTCCCTGTAGTTGTATGCCCTTGGTGAGGATGGAGGTGGCTGTGGAAGATGTAGTGCGCAAAAGCTCGTGGTTGATTAGCAGCGATTCTCGTAGACAGCACGTCCTTTATGACCTGCCACAGACGAAGCCAAAGATTATATTCTGACCAAGAAGGCGCCGCTGAATCCTGACAAAGAATACAGTAATGTATGGCTGGTAGAAACTAGTGCCTGAGAATGACATCCATACACGCTGAGAGTAAAGAAGACAGTAAAGTCTCCAAAAAAATCCCAACTAAACCTGGAAAAAGAGAGACGACGTGAATGTGGCCAAAGCCTTATAAAAAAACATCAACCTTATGAAACAAGGACTAACATTCTGAAAGAAGATTACACTGAACAATATGAAAGGATAACATTTAGCTCTACAAAAGAAACCGACACAAACCCGTTTTGATGAAAAAGGTTTATATGCCCTATTGGTAAGGTAAAGTAATGTTGCCAACAGCCCGCAAAGGGGCCATGTCAGGGATGTCACCGCGTTAAAGTTAACTCTCAAGTCATTTCATCACTAAAATCAGTCACACAGCCCTTTAAAATACACCACCTAAAACCGCACCGGAAATTTTGTTAAAAGTATTTCTTCTGTAAAATCTTAGATGCGAAAAAAAAAAAGGGCAGCAGAGGGACATCCGGAGTCATGAACCGGGTGTGGCCCAACCCCCCCCCTAGAGTGTCAGGAGATAAGGGCCGAAACACTTGCTTGAAGGGGGCTTCTCTTCTGAGGACTCTCTACTGCCACGCTCTCCACGAGTTTTTTTCTTTCTGCCGATGCATGGGTAAACCACCATTGACTTCCGGGAATAGGCCGGAGGACATCCGGGAAAGACCGGAGGACACTGGAAAAGACCAGAACCAAGGGCTCTGTGGGCTGGCTCCCCGCTTTGCCTTCAACATGTGGCTACTAAAAACAAAAGGAAAAGATGCTCCCAGGATTCACCGAAAGGGGGAGAGAATGATGAATCCATCGGTGCTCAGCCAATCACGACTGCAAATCCCAAACGGACTATGAACATGGACCAAATGGAATATCCATGTGTCTGTGGAAAGCGTTTCGCTACCACCCGTGGCATGAAGATCCACAGAACAAAGATGGATGTGTGAAGACTCATCTGAATGAGCATGAGCAGCAGCGCATCATCAGCAGATAAGTCGTCGGAAGACCAAGGCCAGGATTTTAACCACAGTGCCTGCCAGGACATCTACGCTGTTGGTTCGGATGAGGAATTTGCACAGGCCCTCGATGCCAGGCGCCTGAAACTCAACCTGCCACGAGCAAACGAGACTGAAGATTGGGAGAAACTGGATGCAAAAATCGTCCAAAGACTTGATGCTACTTTCCTGGCGAACCATTTCAAGAGCCAGGACCAAGGTTGTCAACTCAGCTGTGTAAATGGAGCTGCCAGAGGGAATGTGTTTAGAACATGTCTGAGGCAACCCCTCCTCAAATTTGGAACCGGGCTGTGAAAATTCTTCCTGAGGATGGGAACTTCAAACACAGTTCGGCGAAATTGGGCTTGTACGCCACAGAGCTAGTGGGATCTTTATGGTACGAGGTGAAATCAAACCGGATCTCGGGAGTGAAAAGAAGTCCATGGTGGGTCATCCCGAAAACTGGATATGAACACATGATTCAAAGGTCTGTATCTTCACTTTTTGAACGAATTCCTAAGGGTGATATGGAACTGGGATGGGTCGTCGAATTCTTTTGGAACTTTGCGTCTAAAACACTGTCATATGCAGGGTTTGGGGGTTCAGAAAAGATTCAACGTGCAGTTTAAAGGAAGTTTCAGCCAACGGCTCCAGGATTGTTCTGCCTCCTCAGCGTGCATGCTATAAACAGGGGTGATGCGGAAAACAGGGGTGCAATGAGAGTCGAAGCCCTTGACGGTGGATGGCACCTGGACTTTTCTGGTAGGATGGTCTGGCCGAGCCTTAGACTACACATCCATAGTCTAGTCTAGAGTGGTTCAGAGCCCTGTCAAAAGGGAGACGAGTTTTATCAGCGACCCAATCCGTGTGTGCTAGAACTCTCCCAGTGTTAAGTGCCTTCAAACAAGCAGTTTTTAAGTGTTGGATGTGACATTTAAAGTTCAGTTTCAGATGAAAGATAATATCCAGAAATTTGGCTTCTTTCACAGCTGGAATGGTGGATTTATCCAGACGAATTTCAGGATGGGCAGAGAACTGACGAAAACTGTGAAAATGGATACACTGTGTTTTGGTGTTTGAAAAGGTAAAAACCCGTTTTCCTGGGCCCACCGTCGAATCTTGTCCACACAAATTCAGAGGCGACGCTGAACGCTGACATAGGAAGCTCCAACTGCACGGAGTGCCAAGTCATCACCATACGGAGAGGACTCGGAACTCCGGTTTACTTCATTGACAATGTCGTTAATTTTGGTACTGAACAGAGCCGGTGGGAAAATGCTCCCTTGAGGTACACACAACTCCTGTCCATAGATGTCAGACAGCGTGGTGCCAATTCAGACTTGGAACTGCCGATTAGCCAAAATGTTTTGTAGGAATCAAAAACAGATGACCATGCAAACCAAGTTTATGAAGGTCTATAAGAATTTCAGATTTCCATGCGGTGTCACACGCTTTTTCCAGATCAAGAAAGATAGCAACCACAATGTTGTCATGATGTGTATTCATGAAGGCGTTGTGTAGACGGTGGTTTCCAGACGGACCAAAAGGCCATCGGTTTCAAGGCTTATACATTGGACGGGAGTGTTGTTCCTTTCTCTTCCTTTGCGAACTGTAACCCGACGCACGTTAATTACGCCTTGGATGCAAGTTCAGTTTTTATCTGTCTCCAGACGCCTCCAGGATCCAGGCATCTAATGACTCCCTTGGACGTACTCAACTATGTTATGGGGAGTCACCCGGTTCCCTCTACTAGTTTCATGGCACTTGGCAGCTGTTTCGACAAGCCCTTTGAGATAAGGCACTAAAACCTATCAAACCAAGACAGTAAACTGATAAAAGAAGTCCATAACTGTAGGAAACGAGAACACTAAGACTTTTGAGAAGAAGGATGCTATATCCATGGAGTAAAACACTACAACTGTTAAAAGGGGGAAATTTAACCACCTAGAACGACTACACTAGCCACATGAAAACGACACTAAAGCCCAGGAAAGAACACCAAAGGAGAGGACACCAAAATACTACCACAGGAGGTCCAAAATACTAGCACTATTTAAAAGGTGACCACCAGCTCCCGCAAAAATAGGAAAGTAAAATGTCTCTCGATTTGTTTGTCCTTTTTTTGGCGGGACTCACTTAAAATTTGAAACTCGCTAAGAATTATTTTCAAAATGTAAACCTACGAGAGGATTCACATGCTGAATAATTACCATGTGTCAGGTTTTCTGTGGAGAAGGGACACTCAGGTCAGGAGTACCAGGTGCGCACTAGGAAATACTTTAGGAAGAGGATTAAAGACTTTCTCAAGAGCTCTGCAGCCCGAACCAAAATGATCTGAAAGCATGCGTCCATGCTCCAGATCCTTCGATTGACAATCCATGCTCCACAGCTCGAGAGTCGGCCTTTCATGCCTTTCCCAAAAAATACTCCCGCTGGTACTCCCCCTGTTTTGTAGCCTCGTTCCCCCAACACACGACATAGGAAGCTGTCCTATCTTCTTGGCCATATGAAAATCGACACCGACACCTAGAATAGAAGACTAACCCCAAGAGAGAAGCCACATAAAATACGTGAATGAAGGAGACACTGAAGCAAGGAAAGAATACTCTAAAACCTGTGAAGGAATAAAACACTATAGCTAGGTAAAGATGACATCAAACCTTTGTGTATGCAGAAGGCACCCTACCTGGAAAAAGCGCGAACCTGTGAACGAAGAGACCCCCGAATTCTTTGGGGGGGAAAAAAAACGAAAAAAAAAAATACCAAACCATCTGAAAGGCAGGGTTATGTTGCTTATAGCCCCAGCCGACCGCAAAGTGCCCCATCAGGGCTGTCACTGCGTTGAAGTCATTCACACAGCCCTTTAAAATACACCCTTCTAAAAACACACCGGAAATGTTAAAAATCTTTCTTCTGTAAAATCTGAGATCAAATGAAAAATGTTTATCTCTTTTTTATCAGAGATGGGACATCTCTGAACAAGGTTTTCATGGAGTCGGCTTGTAAAATGCTTATATCTCACATTATGCAAGTCTTAACACTCTAAAAGAAATATGTTTAACTGTGAATGGTACATAACATGGAATGCACCATGGAGCTTCTTCGCTCTTGAAAAGAAACGAATGAGTTACAAACGAATGGCCAGATTTGAAAACCTTTGGTTTCAAAAAATCTGAGAGTAGGGGATGGGTATGTTGGTCAGTTTCATCGTTGTGGCATTCCTGGCCCAACGATCGCCACTTCATTTCCCCGAATGCCAACATGACTGGGAACCCAAGTTAGAACAATGTTGTGACCTTTCGCTTTCAAAGAGATGAAAAGTTCAAGAGAGTTTTCAAGTTCAGGATGATGGAGGTACGGCCAGCTATGACCTCCAAAGCTGACAGCGAATCAGACAAAAAACCAGAATGTCCTTGTTTACAGATTGAGAAATTATTTTCAGCGCTAGAACCAAAGCCGTTAGTTTCAGTAGAGTAAACAGAACTATCTGACGGAATATGCTTTGATAATATCTGAAACACAGAACACTTGAGCAACAGGCTGCAAAAGTCACTCCATCATCGGACTTTGAACCATCAGTAAACATTTTCTGAAAGGATGGGAATTTTGTACAGAGATCGGCAAAACAATGCTTGTATGCCTGACGACTGGCGAATTCTTTGCGAAAAGCAGCAGCAGCATCAAAGAGTGTTTCTGATGTGAAAAAGGTCCATGGAGACTTATCTGGAAATTTGGAGAAGTCGGACAACTCACAGATCAAGACCTGCATTCTGCGCGTGGGGCTGCATACGAAGTCCAAACTGAGGAATACAGTTTGGGATTTTCTTCAAATTTTCTTTGAAAATGAGGATTAAAAACGCAGTCACAAGCAGGGTTTTCCCATTCAGAGAACAATCTGAGATAGTATTTTAAGGATGGTGTCAGCCTGCGGTTGGATAGTGAGGGTTCACCTGCCTCTGCATACAGGCTGTACACTGGGGGGTGGTGCGGAATGCTCCAAGAGAGAAGCCCTTGATGATGAATAGGATCCAAGAGTTTCAGACAAGAGGGTTTCACAGAGAGCCGTCTACAACACATCCATAGTCCAGTTTAGAACGGACCACAAGGCTCTGTAGAGGTGCAGCAAAGTTTTCTTATCAGCGTGTGCCAGTCAGTTTATGCTACGACCTGCAGAATGTTCAAAGCTTTCTGGCGAGTTTTTAAGTGTTTAATGTGACTAAGGAAGTCTAGCTTTTGATCGAAAATAACTCCCAGAAATGTGGCTGCCTTTACAGGTGAAATGGGAGATTTCCCTACTTTGGATTTCAGGATCAGCAAAGAACTGCAGAAAATTATGAAAATGAATGCACAGGATCTTAGCAGAAAAGGTAAAGCCATTTTCTTCTGCCCACAAAATGTATTTTGTTTACACAAAGCTGGAGCTTGAGCTGAACACTGGGGTTCAAGCTTCCAGTTGCACAGAGGGCAAAATCATCTACAAACGAGCAGTCGGAACCCGGTTGAATGAATTACCAATGTTGTTGATTTTTATGCAAACCATCTGAAAGAACACGTCCATGACGTCCAAAGAACCACCACGAACTAAACTACACTACGCAAGAACATTTTGACCCTGCACAACACTTGAAGTGTCGGATAAAAGAAAAGTAACCAGCCGCCGTGGCCAAGTGGTTAGCGTCGCGGACTCCCGGCTGGGAGGTCGGGGGGTTTGATTCCCATCAGAGTCAGGTGGGATTTGTATGTCTCGACGACCGACTCCTACCCAGAGTTGAGTTTGCTACGAGCTCAGTTGGAAAAGACTGGGACCACACAGTCGCGTTTCCATCCACTTAATGGATGCGCTCTAAACATCCTGACCAACACTGCAGGCGTCTATAGCTCAGGTCTCGTTGACGCCGGGATTTATTATAAAAATAAGCATAGAATACAGCAGCCCAGCCCTGCCATGAAGTCTCAGACCGGAATGGAAATCCGTAACATCCTCTGTATCATCCTCATTCTCATCGATCAGTATTTACAAAAAAAAAAAAAAGTCTCGAAGTCTGTGGCCCTTCATGCCCTACTCTCATGGTGACCTCAGTTTCGATGTCCTCTCCACGTCTGTGGCCTTGGTTTGATTCCCACGGGGTCACAGGTAACGGCGAGTCCATGGGGGCTGTCGTTGGACGGACGTGGTGGCGCCCTCCGGAGGGAGAGCTCACTGAAGCCGGCTCCACGACTAAGCAATTGTCGTCCATAGGGGCTTAGAGGTGGGGTCCTGCGTATGCTGGATCAGCACAGGCGCCACTGAGCACCACCGAAGTGACTTGGCAGCAGTGCAGCGTCTTCTCCTATGGGTTTGCCACCTGACAGCATGACAGTGATTACTCCCTGTGGATTGCCGGTGCCGGGGATGCTGCGGGCCAGACAGGGCTGCGTCCGTGTGGGACTGAGCGGTGTGTGGGTGCAATGCCACTGAAATGGCTAAGAAGATAGGCGCAAAAACAAAAAGTAAATAAAAAAAGCTCGCCACCACTCTCCTTGTATTCTGTTGCCTTCCCTCCCCGAGTTGAGTCTTGCTGCTCCCCCGTTTTCCACGGTCGTTGATGCTCGAGTGCCTTGCCCCTGGTGACAAAAAAAGCATCGATATTTTCTGTGAACATTTGACTATTCTCTGCGCAAACGATTCTGACTCACTAAAATTCAGCGAATTGATTTTGATTTTACAAAGTATCTGCGTTCTGTTATCTCGCATTTTAACAATATTTAGGTTAATACGATTTATTATATAGTTATAAAAGGTTTCAACAATATTGCATGCATTAGAAAAAAATAAAAGCAGTATCCTTTTACGCTCCATTTTCAGTTTTACATAGCTTAAGACAGATTGCTATCAACGAAGTGGTCGACTGAATTTTCGGTGTAAGAACATTTAGCAACGCATGGTAAACCAGTGACTTCATCAAAATAACATGAAAATATATCAAAGTTTCTCAACCTCTCACCTTTGTGTGTGCGTGTGTGCGCGCGCGCGCACGCTATGTGTTTATATGCGTTACAGAGTGTTTAGGCGAGAGGATAGTAGGCATTCGTTTCCAGTTCAAGCTCGGGGGGAATAGGGTCATCTTTGAAAAATCTGTTTCAGTGGTATATTCATAGAATTCGTAATACTGTAAGCCAAGGGATGAAATCGACACATGCATACGCTGCGTGGATGCGAAACGAAACACAAAAATGTTCGACATCCATCCCGCCTCCAACCTTATCCCCCACTGCCTCTTCCTTATACTTTAACCTCTTTTTCTTCGAAATTGGAATGAAATGAGGCAGGAACAGTAAACAATAAACAGTAACAAGTGGGGTAGTTTTTTTTGCTCCCATAAGGAAACCTAACACAGAGTAACTTTTATTCAAGACTGGCACAGCCTTTTAAACTTGAATGAAGTCAGACAAATACAAAGACGAACAATCTAACGGACTAAAGGCCTCGGAGCAGACAATACAAATATATCGCCTTTAAAAGGGATTGCGATGGTTCCCTTATGCAGCCAGTGAGAGTTTTCATATCTTTACGATATTTTCTTAATTTCATGTTCCCAGTTTTTTTACATCTTCAACCCCTCTGCCCCCCCCTCCCCCTCCCTAAGTTCAAAGTTTTGCCAAGACAATTTAGTTGTTGGCCTGCGCTTGTTTTCCCCCCCCACTATTAGATTGTTCGTCTTTGTATTTGTCTGATTTTTCATTCATTAAAAGCTGTGCCAGTCTTTATAAAGTTACTCTGTGTTATCGGTTTCCTTATGGGAGCAAAAACTACCCCACTTGTTTACTGTTTACTTTACACCTTTTACTTTCTCCAACGGTCTCAGAGCAGTTTAATGCATTTGTTTGTTGGTTGAAAAACAGTGTGTGTGTGGTGTGTGTGTGTGTGTGGTGTGTTGGTGTGTGGTGTGTGTGTGTGTATGCGCGCGCGCGCTTGTGTGTGCGTGTGCGTGCATGTGTGTATGTGAGCGCGCTTGTGTGTTTGCAGATGAAGAGAGAGAGAGAGAGAGAGAGAGAGAGAGAGAGAGAGAGCTGACCCTCGTGTTCAACACGGTCTTTCCTACCCTCACTACAATTGCGTG
>JADBJO010005958.1:130000-146791 GCA_016801955.1 Conus betulinus | reverse complement strand
GCTTACACTAAATGCGTTGAAGGAAAAAAAACATCGACACAACAGATTCAACACCATCATAACGTACACTGGCAAAACCAGAGACGTTGGACTTAAGGTTCAGCCGGCGGGAGTGGCTTCGATCCCCGCCGTCGGCCAGGCGTGGGCACCTCAGTGACTGCGTCCTAGGCTCTTCGCTCACACGACTCTTTCATCATTAGCATTTTCAGCGAAAATCCTGGGTCTGAGAATGGAGCAACACGGCATACTTTTTTGTGTGCACATTTACGAACAAATGCGTTTTCATCATTACAACATGTAAAGGCAAAGCCATCGGTATAGTAACTAAGGTAAAATGCAGTCCATTAACGCATCGAATTGTTACAGTAATCCCAGAAAAATTGCCTGAGTACAAACAATCTGTGGATGAAAAACATTGGAAGTATCTACAGTTCTAGACGATGGTATTTTTATCTGTTACCTTCCATCAGATTCTGATTCGACAGGGATACTACTTCATACGAAATTCTGTGAATTTGCATGCAGTGCGTGTATTTTTTTTTTATTATTTCATGCCAAGCTCATGTGCTGAACTGAGGGTGTTTTGTTTGTTTGTTTGTTTTATCTCGCATCGGTGCCAACGAGTTCACGAGGACTGATACTAGATAAACCTGGTGGAGCCATCAAGAGGTAGACCTCACCCACGCTAGCTCCGTGTCTAAGCGATCACTGTCGTTAGTGGAAGGGGTTTTGTTAATCTAGTTGTTGCCCTGCACATGTTGAATCAGGAATGGTACCACCTCTGAAGGCTCGACAGCAGTGCAGAGTCTCCTCTGGTAGGTTGCCATATGACGGTTGGTTACTTGTTAATTGCCATACTGGGGCTGTGGTTAGACCATGTTGGGCGTGACTGTGTGTGGAAAAAACGGCGTGGAAGTAATGCCAATAAAGGACAGTGAGAGGCAGTGGGTGACACAGTAGATAATGCATCTAGGAAAGGAAACTTCTGGTTCTGGAACTAGGTTCTGGTATTGCTGTGGACTGTTCCTGAAGAATAATCATACGGTGGAGTTGGTATTAAAATGTACTTTTATAATCTGTGTCAAGGTTTTTGCATTAACATTATCTGACATACTTTTTAAGTCAGAGTAATAACCACTATTTTCAACTGACCACATTCTCTGGAAGAGTTGATAAAAACATTGACAAGAAATTGATTGGATTTATCGTCTGTGACGTCACTGTACCCGGGAATGGCCGAGAAGATCTTACCAATATCTTATTATTCTCCTGAGGTTTGGTTTTATAACTGCCGATAAATACCAATGTTAAATAAAATACCAATATCAAAATGTATCACCAGTACACACACACACACACACACACACACACACACACACACACACACACACACACACACACACACACAGTGCACACACACACACACACACACACACACACACACACACACACACACACACACACACACATGCAGAGAGAGAGAGAGAGAGAGAGAACAGGCTGACAGACAAGTACACCGGCTGATGTTTATCAGTGTATGTACTATGGCATCAAATTGAAGACAGTAAAATATCAAGGTGCTTGGGCTGTTAAGAAATCTTCAAGAATATGCTTGTGAAAAGAAGTTGGGATTCAGATGATCAGAGGTTTCTCTCTATAATTTTCTACCCGATGTGTCTGTGTTAAAGATGACATGAACAGACCTGTTCTCGGGCGGGGAGTAAACAGTTTCCTTTATGTCGTACATTATTCACTTGGAATATATATATATATATATCAAAGATAGTGAGGCACAAGTTTGTTCATTATTGTATACATGAAAACAGCTTAAACAATCAAATAAACCCGCAGTATGAATAAGAGATAGGAGAGAGAGAGAGAGAGAGAGAGAGAGAGAGAGAGAGAGAGAGAAGAGAGAGAGATTCTCAAGGAAAATTTCTGTATGCACGTGCGCTCACGCGCGCGCGCGCGCACACACACACACACACACACACACACACACACACACATGCGCGCGCGGCCATTTACATAGCCGCATGCGTGCTCTCTCTCTCTCTCTCTCTCTCTCTCTCTCTCTCTCTCTCTCTCTCTCATACTCCAGATTGACGTCCCTTTGCCGACACGCTCTCCCTCTCCCCCCTCCGCCACCCCCGCATTCCTATCCCATCCCCCCATCCCATCTCTCCCCCTTCCTACTGAGCTCCCCTCTCCCTCCTTCTCCGACCCCCATCCACTCACACACCTATCGAGGCCCACGGGAGACAACCTCTGCTCTGCAACGATATCCCCCTACCCTTCCCCGGAGACCACGCACATCACGGTTACTACCTCCCCCACACAAGATAAAGCGCTGGCAGCCCAGTCTTTCGCTCTTCGATTTTTCCCCCCACTTGACGACACACGTCCTGACAGTTGTTCCCCAGTCAGTTCTGTGCACGGGCATTTCACTGAGGTCAGCTGGATTTACGTTTCGCGTGTTTATGTGCAAACTATTTCTGTAGATCCTATATCTCCGGGCCTTCATGCAATCATAGACCGCTGTTAAAAGCCCAGCAGTCACGAAAAAGAAGGCATGCTCTACGTGAAGAAAATATTCTGAGGGAACAACAGTTGTAGGAAGAATTGTAGCATCATCGCCGCTTTCAACATTACTTCCAATACCAAAACCAACATAACGATGATATTGATAGATGATGAAATCAAGCAAGCGGAAGAGAGGACAGAGAGGGGGGGGGGAGAGAAAGAGAATGAAGAAAGAACGGTACTTACACCCCCCTCCCGTCAATCGTTTTAGCCAACGTCCGATCGATCAGACCAGTTCACAAAACAATAATTTTGATGAACTGCAAGCAAGCGTACGTCATTTAAACGAATTTAGAAATGCGAATGTGCTGTGTTTTTCTGAAACCTGGCTGAGCGAAGAAATAAATAGCAGACGACATTTTAGCTTTGGACGGATTTGGTGTGCCACTGAGAATGGACAGAGACAAGCGCGTGACAGAGAAATCAAGGGGGGGAGGGTGTGTGTATGTACGTGAGCGAGAAAATACCTGCCACGTGAGTTCGGACAGCTCTTCATGACTGTTGTTTACGTGCCACCATCCGCAAATACTGTACGTGCAGCTGCAGAAATCACGGACTCTGTTCACGCTCTGCAGGCCATGTCACCCGACGCACCGTGCTTTATCCTCGGAGATTTTAATGACTGTGACCTCAATTCAAGCCTGCCTTCTTTTAAACAGTATGTGTCATGTTTTACAAGAAAGGATAAAATACTTGATTTATGCTACTGTAATATACCATCTGCATACAAGTGTGTTCAGCTCCCCCCTGTTGGTCAGTCTGATCACAATGCCATTCATCTCTTGCAGCTTACAGACCAAAAGTGAAAACACACTATCACTAAAAAGCAAGTGCAGTGTTGGACACAAGAAAGTGTTGATGAATTACAGGCTTGTTTTGAATGTACAGATTGGAATTTGTTTTGAATTCTAGTTTTGACATTAACGAAGCCACCGATGTTATTTCCAGCTACATTTCTTTCTGTGAACACATTGTACCTACTAAAACTATCAAAATATTTCCCAACAACAAACCTTGGGTTACAAAATCTCTGAAAATAACTCTAAATGAGAAAAAAAAAAGAGCTTTTCAATCAGGCAATAAAAGCGATCGTAAGGTTGTACAAAAGAAACTGCAAACGGAGATTGAAGAATCAAAGAGAGCTTACAAGAGAAAAGTTGAAAACATGTTCCAGAATGGAAATATGCGAGATGCATGGAAAGGAATAAAGGTTTTTATCAGGTTCAGGTAAATGTTCAAACCAAAATATTAGTAACAAAAAAAAAGCAAAAGAACAGAAGCAATTTGCAGAAAAGCTGAACGATTTTTACTGTAGATTTGATGATAAAGATTTTAGTAAAGAATTAAAGGAAGTGAAAGAAGAACTCCAAAGCAATGTTAAAAACGATGTGTTGATGGAAGTGATTCTGTTGTGATTGAGGAAAATGATGTTCAGTTGTTTTTCAAACGTTTAAATGTGAGAAAGGCAATGGGCCCTGATAATATCTGTGGAAAATTGTTGAAGGTGTGTGCTTCTCAGCTCTCCTATGTTTACAGTCGTTTGTTTACCTGGTCACTTAGAGAATGTATAATTCCTTTTTTATGGAAAAATGCCACTGTATGTCCTGTTCCCAAAAAAAAACGCAACCCAAAGCTGTTTAAATGATTACCGACCAGTTGCCCTCACATCTGTTGCAATGAAATGTCTTGAAAGAATTGTCCTCAGTTATGTTTTAAAAGATACTACACAGTACCAAGACCCGTTTCAGTTCGCATACCAACAGAACAGATCAACATGATGCCACACTCACACTTCTCCATCATGCTTTTTCACACCTCGAAAAACCTGCCTCCTTTGTACGCATTCTCTTTATGATTTCTCATCAGCATTCAACACCATACAACCACATCTGATGGCAAAGAAACTCATTAACATAAATGTGGGTAACAAGCTCATTCTTTGGATAATTGATTTTCTTACACAGAGGACACAGTCTGTTCGATATCAAAGTGTTGTTTCGTCTTCCAGAGTCATTTCAACTGGCGCACCCAGGGTACTGTTTTATCACCAGTGCAGTGCTTTTTACTCTGTACACAAATGATTGTTCAGGAAGTGATTCAACTTTGTACATTAAATATTCATGACTCAGCACTTGTAGATCTTTCCAACTCTGATTCTGTTTACTTCAAGGAGGTTCAAAGATTTGTTGACTGGTGCGATCATAACTATCTTGATCTGAATGTAACAAAAACGAAAGAAATGTTGATTGATTTTAGAAAGAATCCAAAAGCTGTACCACCACTTTTTATCAAAGGTGCTGAAGTAGAACGTGTTGAATCATACAAATATTTAGGAACTTTTATAGATAATAAGCTGAATTTTAAATCCCATGTTGAGTATGTCCACAAAAAAAATGTCAAACAGATTATATTGTCTTCGCAAGCTGCGATCATTTCATGTGAATACTGACATTCTTCGGACATTTTATTCATGCTTCTTGGAATCTGTTCTAACTTTCTCATTTATGTGTTGGTATGGTGGGTTGACTGTGAAGAGCAGAAATGTGCTTGAGAAAGTGGTGAACGTGGGAGGAAAAATCGTTGGTGAGAGACAAAAAAGTCTGAGTGAGCTATATAGGTGCCGTGTTAGTTGTAAAGCGAAGAAGATTACGTGTGACCAGACCCACGTCCTTGCAAATCAGTATGACCTTCTTCAGTCAGGACGAAGATATCGATCGGTTAAATGCAGAAGTGTCAGATTTAAACAAAGTTTTATTCCCCTGTCCATTGATTTCTTGAACCGAGAAGATGTTTAATTGAAATCCAAATTCCTCTATATCAAATTAATTTCTCAAATTGAGATAATAAAGTTTACTTGACTTGACTTGACTTGCATTTCATTTGATTATACATGTAGAGCATATACAGCAGACTGACAATGTCAGTTCACCATACATATGTTTACATAAATAAACCGAGGCGCTTTGTATGAAACAAGAAAACATTATGATCTGCATGTGGGCGTTCATCTTTAAATTAAAAGAACAGATTGACATTGCATATTGTGTATACGCAAATTTTAAAAAAAACTTGTAAACAGGCCCGGGGGAGGTGGGGGGGGGGGGGGGGGTAGACAGTATGAAAAAAAAGGTTAAAAAAAAAACACAAAATTTTAAAACAACAGAGAAGAAGAGAAGAAGAAGAGAAGAAGAAGAAGACAATGAAGAAGGGAGACAAACTATCGGAAGGAGGGCGGAGGACACACCAACAGAGAGAGAGAGAGAGAGAGAGAGAGAGAGAGAGAGAGAGAGAGAGAGAGAGAGACCGGTAACAGAGTTATACACACAGCAACCTTTCTTACGCGACACCGGAAATGGAGCGGGGATTTGGTGAAAGCGCCCCTCTCCTTCAGTGAACACGAATGATTTCCAGAGAGACCCACTGTTGCCTGATGTGCGGTGCCAGAGCATTCTGGCTTCAGATCGATCAGCTAAAGATGGTAGGAGTCAGGAGGTGGTGGTGGGGGTGGGAGTGGAGGTGCGTTTGGTGGGGTTGGCGGTGACAGGGTATCAACAGCCTCCATCTTCGTGTGGAATTCCGCGCTACAGATGTCCTCTATTCTATCGTTTTCTGGCTACAGATGTTCTCTATTATCGTCTATCGTTTTTCTTCTTCTTCTTCTTCTTCTTCTTCTTCTTCTTCTTCTTCTTCTTCTTCTCTCTTCTTCTCCTCCTCCTCCTCCTCCTCCTCCTCCTCCTCCTTCTTCTTCTTCTTCTTCTTCTTCTCTGTCTTCTATTCTTCTTTTTTCTTCTTTCTTCTTCTTTTTCTTCTTCTTCTTCTTCTTCTTCTTCTTCTTCTTCTTCTTCTTCTTTCTTGTTCATCTTCTCCTTCTTCTCTGAACCTTTTCTTGCTCCCTACCCCCATTCTTTTTCTACCTTCCCCTGGTGCTCTTCTTCTCTGCATTTTTACGTTTCCATTCAGTCACACAAAAACACACAATGGTACGAATTCTCCCAAATCGGACGGGAGTGAGTTTAAGGTTTGGGGGTGGGGGGGGGGGGGGGGGGGGGGGGTGTGTGGGGGGGGGGGGGGGGGTGGTGGTGGTGGTAGGGATGTGGGGATCGGGATGGGGATCTTCTTTTCATGCAATACATTTCATCACTGTTGTGTATGTGTGTGTGTGTGTGTGTGTGTGTGTGTGTGTGTGTGTGTGTGTGTGGTGGTGGGGGGGGGGGGGGGGGGGTCTATCGATGCTGCTTTGCTTGCAGGAGAGGCTATGCAGACAGGGGTATTGTTTTCACTCTAGATCGTCTATGTACTTGTTCTTTTATGTTTGATTGATTGATTGAAGTACATACGTATCAGAGGTGTCACCACACTAAATGGATGAAAAGAAACGCACGAAGCCTTTCAAGAAAAACGGTCGTACATAAGTATCTACAGCACATAGCACAGTTCATCATATAGTAGCTCAACTACTGACCTCCCTTTGGCAGATAAAAATAGACCGAGTGAAAGGTGCCAGCCACTCTGCTTGATATCATCATCTTTAGTTTAAAAAAAAAAAAAAAAGAGAATTTTTAGTGACACATACAAAATGCATAAAAATGTTTGCATAGGCGTAGATTATGCAATGGAAAGGATCAAATCAAATCAAATTATGTCGCATCTACCCCTCTGACCTCGAGGGGGCCGTGTCAGGATTGTCATCTCGTTACAGTCAAGTTGCTACACAGTTGTTAAAAAAGTTTACGACTTATCAGACCGGATTTTCTAAAACAAAAACAAACAAACAAAAAAAGCTAAAATTGATTAAAAATCTATCCTCCGTGAAATCTTCCATCAGATGAGAAATATCTGTCTCTTTCAGGAAGTAAAAAAAAAATTACATCAGCTGGAACGATTCTGAACAAAGGTTTACATAGTCTTCTGTACAAACCGTAATAACATGGCAGCGGGGGTGGTGTGTGTGTGTGTGTGTGTGTGGGGGGGGGGGGGGGGGGGGGTGGCGGTGGTGGTAAAAACAGGAAAAACACTTTCGAGAACAAAAGCACGTGAAAAGACCACAAAAGGGACAAAAGTACAGGAAAGGTTAAAAAAAATAAAGAGAATCACAGAAAAGGGGATATTTCACACGTAAAATAATTCCAAGAAGGTGAGAGACACCGTTTATACTGAAAGACGAAAGAGACAGACTTGAAATCATGATGCCTGCCTACAAGGGGCTGACAGTTCCCACAGACTATTGGCCATGAGGACGAGGACTGTGACGTGTCAAAGGTTCACTGTATCTAGGACACAGCATGATGGGAAGACGGGGCCCGTCCCTCTCCTTCAACCGCATTGACCTTTCCCTGAACTGAATCAGGTACCTGTCTACTGGCGGGTGGATAGGGAGGGTTTTCAAGCAGAAAAAAAAATCTGACTGCATGAATGGTTCGACCGCCAGCTCTGCAGACAAACGCTCTAGCCATTTGACTACAGGCTCCTTTCCAACAAGAAGAGGTTGCTGTTTACTGTACGTGGAGGAACATGATTAATGGCGGTACTTGAATAGAAATGTACTCACCTATAACCTTATTGTTTGTATTCCAAATTAAATAGACACTTAGCACGTTGGTATGGATGACACCTTACACATACCATGTACCTTGCGTGAGAAACTGAAAGAATGAAGGTC
Source organism: Conus betulinus (assembly GCA_016801955.1). NCBI lineage: Eukaryota > Metazoa > Mollusca > Gastropoda > Neogastropoda > Conidae > Conus > Conus betulinus. The sequence continues at coordinate 138,549 of JADBJO010005958.1, read as the reverse complement.
GTACGGAAATTGAGTGAACGATACTGACTGGATGACGAGAGAAATGACTGAATAAAGTGCCGGCACTACCCAGGTAGGCAGCCCGTACGCGTTGTGTACGCGAGGGTGTGAATTGTCAACGCCTAGAACCTTCGGCAAGGTGCTTTATAACTGCTATGTTATTACTATTATATTTATTATAACTATATTTTATTATTATCATTATTATTACTATTATCATTATCATCATTATTGTTATCATTATCATCATTATTCTCATTCTTATCAAAGAATCTGATTCAGAGACTGGTTTGCTTCGTCTTCATCTTTGTTTTGTACTCGATGCCTCCTTTACGTCATTAGACATCCCACGTTATGTGATTTGCAGAATTCTGCAGACATTCTCTGGAACTTGTCAAGCAAGATCTGAATTCAACCGTTGAAAGCCTCACTTCATCCGCATCGCCTACACTCCTAAGCCTGCATCCCCGGCCCATCCCTTCTCCCCTTCCCCTCCACCCCCCCCCCGGGGAGGAGGGGGGCGGGGGTGGGGGGTGGGGGTGGGGGGCAAAGTGCGGGTCTGAGTCTGATCACAGAACTGGAAGTAAGTTCCAAAGGGCGAATTTTCCTCCGGTGGTGCAGCATGATTGGGATTGGGAGGTCATTGTTATCAGGGGGTCCGTTTAGGAGTCTGCTGTTTCAGAACTGCTCGAAGTGCGATCATTCATGGTATTCTTACCTTCATGTTGTGCATGGAGTAACGACAGGATGTGCAAGGTTTGCATCCCTCTCTATAGATTGAATTACCTCCCCTGCACATGATTGCGTCCCTGTCTTGGAGTAAGCTTGGTCGTATTTGAGTATCTGTTTCCCTGCTGAAAGGATCCATGATTGAAGAGATACGAGAATATTCATCGCAACGGTGTGTGTGTGTGTGTGTGTGTGTGTGTGTGTGTGTGTGTGTGTGCATGCATTTATGTGTGTGTGCGTGTGTGTGTGTGTGTGTGTGTGTGTGTGTGTGTGTGTGTGTGTGTGTGTGTGTGTGTGTGTGTGTGTGTGCTGCATTTATTTGTGTGTGTGTGTGTGTGTGTGTGTGTGTGTGTGTGTGTGTGTGTGTGTGTGTGTGTGTGTGTGTCTAGCGCGGTGTTTCTCGCATTTTTCGTACTCTTAGCTCGGATATGACAATCATGGCTAGCTGAGTTTTGAGCAATAAATATTGTTGAAGAGAGAGAGAGAGGAGAGAGAGAGAGAGAGAGAGAGAGAGAGAGAGAGAGAGAGAGAGAGAGAGAGAGAGAGAGAGAGAGAGAGAGAGAGAGAGAGAGAGAGAGAGAGAGAGATCAACCTTGTTCTTCCTTTCTGTCTTTTGTCTTCTTTAGTTCTTTCTAATTCATAAAAGATGGGGAGAGAGATGGGGGATGTGGGGGTGGGGTGGGGGAGGGGATGTGTGAGTGAAACCTCGAGTCTGTCACGTATCGATTTGATTGCGTCAAGTTGATGAAAGTGTGCCGTCACGATAGCTGGCTACTGACTAGAATACATCAAGTTAATTAACATGTTCTGTCATGACATGGTCGGGGTTTCTCTCCAACAAATGCATCATATTAATGAATGTGCGCGCGTGAGAGTGAGAGAGAGAGAGAGAGGCGGGAGAGAGAGAGAGAGAGAGAGAGAGAGAGACTCGAAGTTGGTTCCTGTTAATTACAGTCATGAGGAGCACCTGAGGAAGACTGACAGACAGACAGACAGACAGACAGACAGAGACAGACAGACAGACAGAGACTCAAGACTCAAGATAATTTATTCACATTTTAGGCCAAGCCCCTCGTGAAGTGGGTTGCCTGTTAATTACAGTCATGTTAGCACCTGAGCAGCTGCACGCAAAACATAACAAATACATATTTGAAATAAAACTTTATGACAGGATACACGATCGCAAACTTGAATGCTTTGAATAAATAACTTGACAAATTTTTAACAGTTTGCTCATGAGTACATGCAAAAGAAGAGCCAATCTAAACTGGGTTGGGAATTTATAAAAAAACTTGATCTGTACATACTGAGCTCTTAGTTTGTGCAAGATAGTAAATATTTGTTGAAGAGAGAGAGAGAGAGAGAGAGAGAGAGAGAGAGAGAGAGAGAGAGAGAGAGAGAGAGAGAGAGAGAGAGAGAGAGCATCGAGCATTCTGATTAGAATAAATAATGATGTAAACTTTTGCGACCTTGCTATAAGCTTTGTCTGTCTTTGGTAAGTCAGAAGAAAAATTTCCGTCCCTCTCTCTCTCTCTCTCTCTCTCTCTCTCTGTGTGTGTGTGTGTGTGTGTGTGTGTGTGTGTGTGTGTGTGTGTGTGTGTGTGTGTGTGTGTGTGAGAGAGAGAGAGAGAGAGAGAGAGAGAGAGAGAGAGAGAGAGAGAGAAAGAGAGAGAGACAGAGAGAGAGAGAGAGAGTCGAATGTCAGAAATTGCTGACAGTAAAGACCTAAAGACCCTCACCTTGATTTCTCTCTGGCAGGCGAGGTACCCTCCAGACCACGCTGCGATGCACGTGCTCGTACTTGGCGGTGCCCACGGAAGCCTCCATAAGCGCGGGGCTGAGCAGACTTGAGCCATCATCGTCAACCGTTCCAGACCCCGGATCTTGCCAGGCTTCCGAGTCATCGCCTTCAGCGACCCATAGCGGAACTTGCGTTCATAGCGGAAGTAGTAGATCCAGGTCTCCGGGATCTTGAAGTGGATCTCGATGTCCTCGCAAGGGAATTGCCCGCACTTCTTGCTGAAGGCATGGTAGCCGGTGACCAGCATGTCGCAGCGCAGCTCGAAGTGTCGGTCTTTCATCAGCTGCTGGGCGCGCACCTGCAGGGGCAGCTCGCGGTTCTCCCGAGGCCTGACACGGAAGCGGAGCAGCTCGAAGTGGCAGGCGTCCAGTGGGTGGAAGCGGATATTGTTGGTCTTCTCGTAGGTGTCCAGGTCCACCACGCTGTGGAACTCGGGGTTCTCTATGCGGATCCAGTCCTCTGTTCGGACGGGGATGATGTCGTGGCGACCCACCACTTCTTTCCCTTCTCGGGTTTTGTCGTTGATACCCAGTTCGCAGGCGGGCATGCCGGTGAGGAAAGCCAGGATGAACATCCGAACCCGAGCCTTCTGGCTCGTCGTGTGCCCGTCGCGGTCGATGATGGCGGCGTACTCGTCCCACACTTCGGCTTGGATCTCGTCCTTGGTGTAGCTGAGAGTCTTCTCCCGTCGGACGTCCAGCTTCATGAAGGCATCCTCCATGTGGTAGACGAAAGAACGGATCTCTTCCTTGTCCAGGCAGCCAAACTTGAGCAGCTCCGACACCTGTGGGGCGTGGTCCAGTACCATGGTGGCTTTGGGTTTCTTCACGAACGACGGCGTGATGCGTTCAGGTTTGATGCCCACCCTCTCGCGGTAGAAGATGTACTGAATCTTCACGGTGTGGATTTTCCCGTACTGATCGAATGCTGTGCCGCCACCTCGGAGAGGGAGTAGCATGGCTGCAGAGGGAGTTCTTGCAGGACGTCGCCCTCGCAGTTTTCGTTGTCGTACACTTTCAGCACAGGGCCTTCCTTCAGCAGCTCGATCTTGGCGAAGACTGTTTTCCAGTAGCGGTTCCCTCCCAGTTTCTTCTTGATGGGATGTCTTAGCATCAGCTTCCAACAGCCCTTGGTCATTACAGGGATAAAAGGCTCGAGAGGCTCCAGGTTCTCCTCGTCATACGTGCTGCTCTCTGAGGACATGGATTTCAGCACGCCCCGTGGCTCCACCACCTCTTTCGTCTTCTCCTCCATTACCTCAAAACTGGCAAAGTCCTCCTCGGGGGGAGACTCCTTGTCAAAGGGGTTCTCTCTGCTGGGAGGAGACTTGGGCCGCTTGGGAGGGGGAGGAAGGACAGGCACAGGAGCAGCAGCCCCGCTTTCTGCCCTGATCGGTTCTGCTCGAATCTTCAGTTTGAAAACGGTATCCTCGTCTTCATCATTGTGGTCTTCCTCCACACTGTCACTGACCATGGTTATAGGCTTGTCCTCGGCCTGCTGGTCAGTGGCTTGAACAGACTCTGGCTGGCTAGACTGCACAGCAGAGCCACTGAAAGGGTCAAAGGGGTCCGCAGGTGGCGAGGGTTCCACGGGCGGAGTGGACCCGGTGTCTATCCTGTCCAGATCATCCCTAGAGGCGACGAAGAGCTGGTGAACGTTGGCCACAGGAACTGGCGAGATGTTAATGTTTTCAAAACTGGCCGTGAGGAAAGGGGTTGATGGTCTGTATAGATCCTGTGTCCATCTCACTGGACTCACCTGGCACGATGACAGGGACTTCGGCACTCACAAACGGGTCGTTCTCAAAAGGATTGAAGGTTTGGGACGAGGCCTCTTGGGCAGACGTGCCCCAGATACTGTCAGCATCCTGCTGAACGTTGGTCGATGCCTTCCTGGAAAAGAAATCTTCATCAAATGCTGGCTGGCTAGCGGAAGGATGCTCCACCACGGGCTCTGAAAGGAAAGGGTTCCAGGGACCAGGTGCTGGAGTCGAATCTGTCACATCTGAAGCAGTTGCTGGTTCTGAGGAATCTCCGCTGACGCGAGGATTGGCGTTGAGGTCCAGTGAAGTTGTTTCTGTTGGACCTGAGAGCGAGCAACCGAAAGGATCCAGGTTTTCACTGCTGTCATGAGGAGCTTCAGCGGTGGGTGATGCACTGGTGACAGGCTGGAACAAATCCACGCCCACACTGCTGAATGCTGGAGCCTCTGGAGCGGAAGACGAAGACGTTATACAGCTAAAAGGATCCATTTTCATACCACTCCCAGAGGTGGTGGATACAGTGTCCATACTACCAAACGGGTCTAAGCCGGCACTGGTAGCAGACGCATTGTCTGAAGGTTTAGAATCAACAGGTGTCGTAAATCCAAACGGATCAATGATGGCTTTGCCACCAGAAGAGCTATCTGAAGCGTTTGATGGAACAGTGGAGCTCACAAACGGGTCCAACCCGACCTTGCCACCTAAAGCGCCATCTGAAATCTTTGTAGCAACAGTAGTACTGACGAACGGATCAAAGCTGACCTTACGATCAGAAGTGCCCTCTGAAGTGTTTGGTGCAACAGTGGCAGTACCGAATGGATCAAAGGTGTCCCTGCTAACTGAAGACACCCCTGAGGCAGTAGGCATTGCTGCTGCCGAGCCAAACGGGTCTAGGTTCTGATCGGAAGGGACCTCTGCGGAAGTAGATACAACAGGTGTAGTTCTAAAGGGGTCCAGATCTGCACCACTGCTAGAGGTGGCGGACATGACGTTCACACAGCCGAAGGGATCCACATCTAAACCACCATCAGAAGCAGCCTGTACAGACGATACAGGCAGCCTAGTAGCAAAAGGATCGGAAGCATCGAAGCCCCTAGCTGAGTCCATCTGAGCATGATCTAGCTGAGCAAAGCTGGTGGCGGAGTCCGTGTCATCAGAATGGGTCGTAGTAGCAAAAGGATTAACAGACATCTTGCTGGCGGCTGGGACATGAACGGTGAAAGGGTTGGTGGATGAAGCCTGCAGCTCACCACTATCCTTCTCAGCCTCAGCGCCCCACTGGAGGAAATCGTCCACCAGGGTGCGAGCTAGATCCGACACTGCCGTACTGTCTGACACAAAGCGCCCCTGCTCCATGAAGAAGTCGAGGTCGAAGGCCACTGGACTGGAGCAGAGGGAGGACTGCGTGCTGCTGCTGTATGTTGTGGAGGAGCCAGTGTACCAGTCCATGCCCTCCACACCTCTGGGGTCTGCAGTGGGACCGGATGTGCCAAGGAAGTCCTTCCAGTCCAAGAGAGATCCTCGTTCATCACAAACGGCGCAGGCTGAACCCCTGAACTGTCCACGCTGGACTCTATGCCCAGACCCAGAAGGTCCACCTCTTCCACATGGGGGTCAACAGGTGTAGAGGGCGGCACGGGTTTAACACTGTCTAGAACATCCACCTCCGCTTCCTGCTCCAGGTCCAGATGGGGCTGTGTGGTTCGTGCTGAAGTGACATGTAGACGCGGCAAATCACAGATCCCTAGGACGTTTTCGAAAAACTCTCTTCCTTCCTGCAACTCTTTACTGGTGAGCCCGTGGTCCTCAGGAAGGAATTCCAACTCATCAGACGAAGGTCTTGCCTGGTCCCCAGTCCCCGCCTCGTCGTCTATGCCTTGGTTAGTCCAAGGGGTGGGTGCCGACTCTTCATCATCACCACCATCGTCATCATGTGCTTTGAGTTGGTCATGTTTGGCGGGTGAGATACGCCCTGAAGGAGAGATCCTGCCAGCTGCCAACTTCCCGATGCTCTGCTGGGTTTTCAGCACGTTGAGCTTGATGCGGTCCTGCATCTGTAGGAAGGCCTGCCATTGCTCGGACTTGGCCTTCACCTGGTCGTCCACCGGCTCGAAGTCATCGGCAAAGTTCTCCTGGGAAGGGGATTTAGAGGGCGACTTGGACGGGGACTTGGACCTCCGCCTGGCCGTTTCCTTGCTGGCCTTGATGAGGAAGCTCAGACCTTTCGCCGCCTTGGACTTCTTGCTGAAGATGCTGTGGTGCTTGTGGGATGGTGAGGCATGCTTGCTGCCGGCGGGCGAGCTCCCGGGCCTTTCCTGAGGAATGGATTTCTCTGGAGGACCAGGTCTGTCTGGAGGGGCCGGTCTTTCCGGAGGAGTGGGTCTGTCTGGTGGAGTGGGTCTCTCTGGTGGAGTGGGTCTCTCTGGTGGAGTGGGTCTCTCTGGTGGAGCAGGTCTATCCGGAGGAGCAGGTCTTTCTGGTGGAGCAGGTCTCTCTGGAGGAGCAGGTCTCTCAGGGGGCGGGGTCTAGCTGGAGGGGCAGGGGAAGAAGAGACGAAGGGTCGTGCAGACTGGGCGCGGGCGACGTCATCGGCGGAGAGGGGCGGGGAGGAGGTGTCGGACACCAGGGTGGGAGTCGTCCCCCCATGAGGACATGGTGCTGCTCAGGTGTCAGGCTGAAACACACGGCGTGAGATTCTCATGAAGACGTGGATGTCACAAGTTCACACGTACATACGCACGCGCGTGCACGCACGCACACACACACACACACACACACACACACACACACACACACACACACACACACACACACACACACACACACACACAGAGCAAATTAAGATTCGTCTAAATGCTCTCAAAACAAATTTTGTAAAGAGGTGTTTGTGGGAGAAATTTCTACGAATCATCTGCTTCTGCACTGTCCTGCCATCAAAGCTCAAATGCTCAAAAATGGAAGCACTGCGCTCAACCATCGAAATCCGATAACATTACAGAAAATAGTTAATGACCTAGATCTTCTTAAGTTGTTTTCAGAAACTTTGCATTCTAGTTCTGTTGGTATTTTTCTTTGATAGTTGTTGGTAATGTTGAGATTATTTGTGTTTGCAAGAGCCCCAGAACTTAAGTATGGCATTGATGTTACATTTACTCAAAAACTCTTAACACTTTAAAGAATCCCTCCTATGCAATTTCTTTTTTTGTCTAATGTCATTTGAGGGTGAAGAGACGTTAAATCAAAGTACTACTACTACTACTACTACTACTACTACTACTACTACTACTACACACACACACACACACAAACACACACACACACACACACACACACACACACACACACACACACACACACACACACACACACACACACACACACACACACATACACGCATACACACACAAACACACAGACAGACACACAAACACATACACACTTACACACGCGTGCGCGCAGCACACACACACACAGCCCTCGTGCGCACAGAGGAACGAGAGAAAGTAAGAGAGAGAGAGAGGGGGGGGGGGGGGGAGAGAAAGAGACAGACTGACAGCCAGACACCACCACCCCTCTCCTCAGAGATAGAGAGAGAGAGAGAGAGAGAGAGAGAGAGAGAGAGAGAGAGAGAGAGAGAGAGAAAGAGAGGGGATGGTGAATGAGAGAGAGGGAGACAGACAGACAGAGAGTGAGAGAGAAGAGTGAGAGAGAGGGAGACATACATACAGAGAGTGAGAGAAAGAAAGAGAGAGAGAGAGGGGGGGGGGGGGGGAGGCAGACAAACAGACAGACATATACACACCGGTGTTACATATCAATAATCAATGTTAGGGAGAAACGGGACATGACAAAGCACAAAAAAGGATATTTTTCAGTTAAAAACATAACAGACGATGCAATGACACTCGAAAACCATCAGTCTCCCATTCATGTGGGTCGACATTCTGTCTTGACGAATACACATTTATTGCGCACCATAAAAGCGAAATAAACCCCGTTTTCAAAAAGAACGTTAAAGACAGAAAAAAGAGAAACAAAAAAGAAGAAAAATCCGGGAGAACTTCTAAGGGATCCTTATCATCATCATCATCATCATCATCAAAAACCTACTACTTAGCCGCTGGTCAAAGTCAAAGGAATATCCTGTCATCAATCACCTCTTTGATCCCAGCCAATCAAGCATGATGGAATTAGAGGAAGATGGCGCGGGGAGACAGCAGGAGAGAGGAGAGAGCGTCAGTTACAGCTCCACTTCAT
>JADBJO010005958.1:112500-115000 GCA_016801955.1 Conus betulinus | reverse complement strand
TGTTTTGCTGTGGCGAGCAAGTCACTCAGTTCTCCGTTGTTTACGCGGGGATCTCGTTACAAAGCTGAGAAAAACGGAGTTCTGGAGAGGATCCCGTTAACAGCAGTTGGCCAACTACCGGTGACTCCACTCAAAAGTGATCTTCAGATGTTTTCCAAAGCCGAATTTCCGCCATGAAACGCGGCATCTCCAGAATGGGAAAAGCCAGGGATTTTTTTTTTCCAGGCCTGCACTAAAATGCACCACATTTTGCTGAGGGGTGATTTTCAGATTTTTTTCCGGCCTGAGAACCCCCCCCCCACCACCCCCCCCCCCCCCCCCAACTCCCTCCCGCGCCTCATGTTATGTAGATCGTATTTCCGTGAACACCGACAACATAGGACTAGAAGTGTTCAGCAATAATGTGTGGTTTGATAACTTTCCAGAAAAACAGTCGCGCACCCATACTACGCTCTTGTTCGACCGAACGACGACGGCGAAGAAGAGAACTACTGCAAACGGAGATGCATACGACATGGGTTTATTTCCATTGTATCTTTTGTGCTGAAAAAAAAAAAAAAAAAACAAACTTAGACCTGTTCCGATACTCAAGGACCACATTTTTACATTATAGGGTTTTTTCCCCAGTGTAACCTTTTCTGGTTGAACGATGAAGCAGATAAAAGAGCTGCTGCCAAATTCGAAAGTTTCTTCCATTCGTGGAACGTCAGCCTAATCTTTTTGTTTGTTTGGGAAAGGTATCAAGACAAAGACGCATACAGACGGGAACTTTTACAACACAGAGAGAGAGAGAGAGAGAGAGAGAGAGGAGAGAGAGAGAGAGAGGGAGAGAGAGAGAGAGAGATCTGAAAGGAGGCAGAGAACAACTGACGGTAGATAAAAACAGGAACAGAAACTTGCTCCAATGAGAAGACAATTGCACACCCATAATTCCGAACAAGTGGCCCCTATAGCACCAATTTACCTAGGAGAGAAGTGGACACAAAGCACAAAGAACAAACATGGAGACATCAGGGTGCCACACACAGACAAGGTAAACAGAGGGGAGGCATACAGAAATAAGGTCAAATAAAGACAAAGACATATGTGAACAGTCACTGAGAAAGACACAGATATATATACAGACTGCCACAAATACAGATAGTAACACATACAGACGGCTATAGACAAAGACAGCGACACATACAGACGGCCATAGATAAAGACAGCGACACATACAGACGGCCATAGATAAAGACAGCGACACATACAGACGGCCATAGATAAAGACAGCGACACATACAGGCGGCCATAGATAAAGACAGCGACACATACAGACGGCCATAGATGAAGACAGCGACACATACAGACGGCCATAGATGAAGACAGCGACACATACAGACGGCCATAGATAAAGACAGCGACACATACAGACGGCCATAGATAAAGACAGCGACACATACAGGCGGCCATAGATAAAGACAGCGACACATACAGGCGGCCATAGATGAAGACAGCGACACACATACAGACGGCCATAGATAAAGACAACGACACATACAGACGGCCATCGATGAAGACAGCGACACGTACAAACGGCCATAGATGAAGACAGCGACACGTACAGACGGCCATAGATAAAGACAGCGACACAAACAGACGGCCATAGATGAAGACAGCGACACATACAGACGGCCATAGATAAAGACAGCGACACATACAGACAGCCATAGATGAAGACAGACAGCGACACACATACAGACGGCCATAGATAAAGACAGCGACACATACAGACGGCCATAGATAAAGACAGCGACACATACAGACGGCCATAGATAAAGACAGCGACACATACAGACGGCCATAGATAAAGACAGCGACACATACAGACGGCCATAGATAAAGACAGCGACAAATACAGACGGCTATAGATGAAGACAGCGACACATACAGACGGCTATAGATGAAGACAGCGACACATACAGACGGCCATAGATAAAGACAGCGACACATACAGACGGCCATAGATAAAGACAGCGACACATACAGGCGGCCATAGATAAAGACAGCGACACATACAGGCGGCCATAGATGAAGACAGCGACACATACAGACGGCCATAGATAAAGACAACGACACATACAGACGGCCATAGATGAAGACAGCGACACGTACAAACGGCCATAGATGAAGACAGCGACACGTACAGACGGCCATAGATAAAGACACAGACGGCCATAGACACAAACACAGAGGCCATAGATGAAGACAGCGACACATACAGACGGCCATAGATGAAGACAGCGACACATACAGACAGCCATAGATGAAGACAGCGACACATACAGACGGCCATAGATAAAGACAGCGACACATACAGACGGCCATAGATAAAGACAGCGACACACACATACAGGCGGCCATAGATGAAGACAGCGACACATACAGGCGGCCATAGATAAAGACAGCGACACATACAGACGGCCATAGATAAGACAGACAGCGACACATACAGACAGGA
>JADBJO010005958.1:95000-107500 GCA_016801955.1 Conus betulinus | reverse complement strand
GGACACAGACAAACAGAGTACAGCACAAGAGTGTTTTGTCCTGTACTTTTTTCGTCTATGTCCTTGGCGGTAACTAACCCCCTCTCTTTCTAAATTTTGAAACGTGGTCGTTGATACAATTCTGTTTTGGTGATGAATTGCCTTATGATTTAGATGCACAACATCAATATTTTCTTGCCAACCTATGAAACGTATTAATTAGTAGGTCGGTCTTTCAGTTCGCCATGACCTAGATCTGATTTTAAGTCTCTTGATTAGGATAAGATAAGATAATGTTGCTTATAGCCCAGCCGACCGCAAAGGGCCATATCAGGGCTGTCACCACGTTAAAATAAACTCACAAGTCATTCATTCACACAATTCTTTAAAAATACATTGTCTAAAAACTCAACCAAAATTTGTTAAAAATCTTTTCCACTGTAAAATCTCAGATCCGATGAAAAATGTTAACCTCTTTCAAGAACTCAAGATCGCGTCAGGCGGAACATCTCTGAACAAGGTTTTCATGGAATCTGCTGAAAAATGTTTATGTCTCACATCGTGCAAGTCCCAACACTCTAAAAGAATATGTTTCACTGTGAGTGGCACATGACATGGAGTGCACCACGGAGCTTCTTCACTCTTTAAAAAGGTAGGAATGGTAAAATACGAATGGCCGGTGTGCAGCCGGCACAGAACTGTTTCTTCTTTACGACCACCAGACGAAGATGAGAGGAAGTCCTTAAGGTTTGGACGGATCCGAAAGAGTTTGTTATCCGTCTGTGTATTCCAATCCTCCTGCCAGAGGTCTCTGACATAATCGTTAATTTTGGTTTCAGATCTGAGCAGGGGATAGGTGTGTTTGACAGTTTCTCTCTTATGGCATTCTTGGCCAATCGATCAACCATTTCATTCCCTCCAATGTCAACATGACCAGGAACCCAAGCTAGAAGGATGTTGTAACCCTTCACTTTCAACTTGGTAAAAAGTTCAAAGAAGTGTAAAAGTTTGGGATGCTGAAGGTTGCGGCCAGCTATGGCCTCCAAAGCCGACAGTGAATCTGACAGAACCAGAAAGTCCCTCTTCTTAGATTGTGAGATATCCTCAGTGCCAGAACCAAAGCTGTAAGTTCAGCAGAGTAAGCAGAAGCGTCTGAAGGATATGTTCTAACAGTATTTGAGAAGGAGCACCAGGGCAATAGGCTGCACACAGGCCACTCCATCTTCAGACTTAGAACCGTCAGTGAAAATTTTCTGATAGGATGAGAATTTCGAACAGAGGTCAGCATACAATGCCTTGTATGCCAGAGAGCTGGTGGACTCTTTGCGAAAAGCTGCAAGATCAAAAACGAATCTCTGGCATGAAAAAGATCCACGGAGGTTGATCTGGAAACTTGGAAAAATCGGACACAACTCTAGGTCTAGACCTGCATTCCGCGCGTGAGGCTGCATACGAAGACCAAACGGCGGAATACAGTTTGGGTTGTTTTCGAATTTGCTTTGAAACTGAGGGTCAAAGACACAGTCATAGGCAGGGTTTTCCGGTTCCGAGAACAGTCTGATATAGTAATTCAAAGACAGTTTCAGCCTGCGGTTGGACAGTGAGGGTTCACCTGCCTCTGCGTACAGGCTGTACACAGGGGTGGTGCGGAATGCTCCAAGACAGAGACGAAGCCCTTGATGGTGGATAGGGTCCAAAAGTTTTAGGTAAGACGGTCTTGCAGAGCCGTACACAGCACAACCATAGTCCAGTTTGGAACGGACCAAGGCTCTGTAGAGAGATGCAGCAAGTTTTCTTATCAGCGCCCCAGTCAGTGTGTGCTACGACCCGCAGAATATTCAGAGCTTTCTGGCAAGAGGTTTTGAGGTGTTTAATATGGCTGAGAAAGTTGAGTTTTTGGTCAAAAATAACCCCAAGGAATTTGGCCTCTTTGACAGCTGGAATGGGAGATTTCCCTATTTTGATTTCAGGGTCTGGAAAAAAAAAAAAATGAAAATTATGGAAGTGAATGCACTGTGTCTTCGTAGGAGAAAAAGTGAAGCCGTTTCATCCCGCCCACTGATGAATTTTATCCACACAAAGCTGGAGCCTGCGCTGGACACTCGGGTACAGGCTTCCAGTTGCGCAGACAGCAAAATCATCCAAAACAATGAGCAGTCTGAACCCTGTTGAACTGACTTGACAATGTTGTTAATCTGATGCTGAAGAGGGCAGTAGACAGTATGCTCCCTTGTGGAAACCCCAACCCCTGCTCATGAACATCAGAGAGAGCGGTGCCAACCCGGACTTGAAACTGTCGTTCTGCCAAAAAGTTTTTGAATGAAAAGTGGAAGATGACCCCGAAAACCAAGATCATGGAGATCATGAAGAATTCCAGATTTCCAGGTGGTATCGTAGGCTTTCTCCAAGTCGAAGAATATAGCCACTGTGTGTTGTTTGTTCAGAAAGGCGTTCCGAAGCGTAGAGTCCAGACGGATCAAATGGTCCACTGTAGTATGATGTTTACGGAAACCACACTGTTCTTTCGCCAGAAGGCCATCGGTTTCGAGTTTCCACATAGCGTTGACCATTTTCTCCATCAATTCACAGACACAGCTGATCAAAGCTATTGGTCGGTAGTTTGACGGGTTAGACACACACACACACACACACACACACACACACACACACACGCGCGCGCGCGCGCGCGCGCTCCCAGGAACTTTAAAGATGCTTTGAGCAATACCCGCTTGTGTTTTCCGTTTCCAGTTCAATGGAGCCATCCCCAAACATTTTCCACTCGCTCAATTTACATTAGCTAGCAGGGATTTGTCTGTGGCCTCAGCGTGGGAGGCTTTTCTTGCATGACTACAAAAGGGCTCGTTCACAGGGCTTTAAAACACGTTGTAGGGCCTACACCAATTGGGAAAGCATTTCCGTCTGTCATCTGTGTTGTATTTTAAAGATTTTAGACAGTCAGTTGTCGTTTTTTCCCTGGAGACAAATTCACTTCAACGCTGAAATGATTTATATGCCGACAAAAAATAGAGTACAGTGTGCGCGCGCGCGCGCGCGCGTGTGTGTGTATGTGTGTGTGTGTGTGTGTGTGTGTGTGTGTGTGTGTGTGTGTGTGTGTTCTATTGGTCGGTAGTTTGACGGGTTAACAACACACACACACACACACACACACACACACACACACACACACACACACACACACACATGGGGGAGACACATGGGGAGAGAGAGAGAGAGAGAGAGAGAGAGAGAGAGAGAGAGAGAGAGAGAGAGAGAGAGAGAGAGAGAGATTATAACAAATACCAAGGAAGCAAAATTTATATGCCGAACACATTAACAGCTCGAGACGAAGACTCTTTCCTGTTTCTTTAACAAAGATTTCAAATGGAACTTTCAGCAAACGCTTGGATCGATGGCTGTGTTTACTCATACATTGTAGTCGAGGTAAGCAGCAGCAGCAGCAGCAGCAGCAGTCGCCCGGTCTCTTAATACCCTAGATGAGTTCTCCCCAACGTTATTACCTTCCACGCCCCTACGTTTTCTCTGCCAATGCATCCCTTTCTCTCATATTTTATCTCTCTCTCTCTCTCTCTCTCTCTATTTGTCTGTCTCTCTCTGTTTTGTTTTCTCTCTCTCTGTCTCTGTCTCTTCCCCTCTCTCTCTCTCTCTCTCTCTCTCTCTCTCTCGCTCGCTCGCTCGCACTCTCTCTTAAGGGCTATGGCTTTATGAATAAAATCTCTCTGTCTCTGTTTTCTCTCTCTCTCTCTCTCTCTCTCTCTCTCTCTCTCTCTCTCTCTGCGAGGCATTTCTTAGCGTTTCTTTCTTGTCAGATTCATTCATTCCTTCATTCTATCGCTCAGCTGGTCGTTGGACTGGTTGGTTGGTTTGTTGGCTGGTTGGTTGGCTGGATAAATGGATGGAGGGTTACTTTGCCAGCTGATTGATTCGTTGCCCTCGCACAATCACGAGCGCAAAGCGGCTTTTCTCCACTAACGGGGGAGAACTCCAGACGGCGGCCTTTCAAAAGCTTTCAAGTGGAAGACGTAAAAACCTGGACTGGTGGAGTGTCTCCCCCCGGGCTGGGGCCTGAGGCATCACCTTGTATCCCCTCCTCGCACACGCACTCCCCGTGGCTTTCTGATAGAGGATGTGTAGACAGGCAGTAGGCTACAGCCTCTTTGCCTTTAGGATTTGTTTGGCTGTCTCCTTGGTATTATAGGCAACGCACACATGGACATGCATGTGGGCTATACATTCAACGGTGCTACTCATTGCTTTCTGTCTCACACGTGGCTGTATTTTACACTTACATCAGAACGTATGTGAGAGAGATGGAGAGAGAATTGGGAGGTCAGAGAAGCATGCATGCGTGGACACACACACACACACATGCACTTACACATGTACACACACGCATACACGCATGCGCGCGTGTGCGCGCGCACACACACACACACACACACACACATGACATAGACAGACAGACAGAGAGGGAGGGAGGGAGAGAGAGAGTTGGGAGGAGGAGGACCAAACACACACACACACACACACACACACACACACACACACACACACACACACACCCCCCCTCCCGTTTTTTCGTCGACATATAAATTCATTTCAGGGTTGAAGTGAATTTTTCTGTCTTCAGGAAAAAAAAAAAAAATAAAACGAGTGTGAACTGTCTTATGTCTTTAAGATACAACATAAATTACCGACAGAGATGCTTTCCTGGTTGTAAAGCACTATGAACTAAGTCTTTTGTATTCGTGCAACAAAAAGAAATCCTCTTGAGGGATGAGAGTGTGAGGAGGGTGCTGCGGAAAGACAGAGGCGGTAAGAAAAAAATGGAAAGAGGGGTTATCTGGTCTGGTATCTGGTCTAGGCCATGCCAGAAGAGAGGCCTGAAGCACTGAAGCAAAACATCAGCGAAGATCAGAATGATTTGGGAGTCTCCTTTCACTGGTCACACGCCTGACTTGTTAATCCGAACGCTAGACGCATTTCCCGTCTCGTCAATGACAGCAAGAAACCCTTTGTTCTATGTGTATATACGTTTATTTTTTTCGACCACGCTGCTAATAATAGATAGATAGATAGATAGATAGATAAAATAGACAGGCAGGTAGACAGATAAACAGAGGTGTGTGTGTGTGTGTGTGTGTGTGTGTGTGTGTGTGTGTGTGTGTGTGTGTGTGTGTGAAAAGCCTGCCATACACAAGGACCTATTATTGCCACAATAGATACCTACTGGAATACAGCTACTTATCATGTTGATGCAATATGCTTTTTTTCTGTCCGCAATCAATAACAACTCTACTAGCGGAAAAGAAAACAACAGCAACAGGAACAACAACAACAACAACACATACGTGCGCATGCGTAAACGCAGACACCTACCCACACACGAGCATGGACATACACACGTACACAGACACACACACGTCTATTGTGTGTTCATGCACGCGCACACACACACACACACACACACACACACACACACACACACACACACACACACACACACACACACTCACACAAAACAAACAAACAAACAGAGGCATGCACACAAACACTCAACGCTTTCAAGATCGCATGCCGAAAAATTAACAAAAATAAAACAATGCCATGTTTCCAAGAGATAACCCATATTTTTACTCTCCCATGTTTTTCTCCATGCATCAGCACAGGCAGCACACAACAGCAGCCCTATCGATTCATCAAATCCCCATGGTGCTTAGCAGACCTGGGCAATCCACCACTTTCCTTTTAGTCCCACACAGCCACACAGGAAAGTGCTGACTTTGTTCTAACACCGACATCAAAAAACAAAATCGACATGTTAGTTCCGCACACACACACACACACACACACACACACACACGCGCGCGCGCGCGCGCGCGCAGCACATGTGCGCGGTACACACACACACACACACACACACACACACACACACACACACACACACACACACGGATGCACGCATACAGCACGCACGCACGCACTCACAGAGAGAGAGAGAAAGAGAGAAATAGAGAAACGGACAGACAGACAGACAGGCAGACAGACAGACAGACAAAAATTGGTCTTTTGGACACAATAGGAGTTCCAAGCAAATGCCCTATTTCGTTTCCTTTTTTTTTTTTTTTTTTTGTCTGTAACAAAGATTTAAATGGAAGGCTTACAAAACACTCAGTCTGTGAGCGGTGTTGGCTGATTCGTTGTAGGCAAGATTAGCAGCAGCAACATCATTAACTGCAATCTTCCTACAGTCCTGAGCAGTCTTTCTTTTTCCGCCCTCCCTCCCTTCCATTCCCCCCCCCCCTCTCTCTCTCTCTCTCTCTCTCTCTCTCTCTGAAGTACATCAGCACTTTCTTCCTTGTAGACTTATTAATTGGTTTATTCTCCTGCTTGCTCACTCCCCTCTATGCTCGCCACCTAGCAATCTATTTCCTCAGTCTGCTGGGTGGAGTTTCAGTTGGCTGGCTGGATAAATGGATGAATGAACAGTTCCTTACTTTGGCAGCTGATTGATCCACCGATCTCGCAAAATCACGAGCGCAAAGCGTCTGTTCTCCACTAATGGGGGAGAACTCCAGACGAGCGCCTTTTCAAAAGCTTTCAAGTGCAAGCCGTGAAACCCTGGATTAGCCGGGTCTTCTCTCCCCCGGGCTGTCGGCAGATGCACAGGCAAACAACAATAACAGACATCTCCTCGCCTCTTCCACACACCTCTGTGGCTTTTTTCGTAAAGAGAATGCATGGTAGAATGGCGGTTGGGCACAGCTTCTCAGTCTATATGATTTGATCCGCAGTCGTCATGGTATTATAGCTAACACATGTGTAGGCAGTCGCATAGGACGTACGTTCAACAATGCCACTTAATGTTTCTCTTTCACACACACTTACATCAAAACATAAGTGCACACATGCCCAAAAGCAACGTACCTGGCCTGAACAAAACCCCACTTTAACAGGCAAATAAAACCAGGCAAAAGAAAGAATAAAATGTAGGTAACGTACACCATGGCGACAGCCTGTCTACAAGGAAAGCAGCAGGAATTTAACACAAAGATATCTGTTGTGAGGAAGTTGTAGGCCTACAAAATGACTAATTACAACGTACCTCAGCACGCACGAACCGCTGTTTTAAACCCTCTTATGTATGAGACTAAAGTCCCCACACACACAGTACAGTCCCCTCACACACAGTACAGTCCCCTCACACAGTACAGTCCCCTCACACAGTACAGTCCCCTCACACACAGTACAGTCCCCTCACACACAGTACAGTCCCCTCACACATAGTACAGTCCTCTCACACAGTATAGTCCCCACATACAGTACAGTCCCCTCTCACACAGTACAGTCCCCTCACACAGTAAAGTCCCCTCTCCCACAGTACAGTCCCCTCTCACACAGTACAGTCCCCTCACACAGTACAGTCCCCTCACACACAGTACAGTCCCCTCACACAGTACAGTACCCCCCTCACACAGTACAGTCCCTCTCACACAGTACAGTCACACACAGTACAGTCCCCTCACACAGTACAGTCCCTCACACACACAGTCCTCACACAGTACAGTACAGTCCCTCACAAGTACAGTACAGTCAGTCCCTCACACAGTACAGTCCCCTCACACACAGTACAGTCCCTCACACACATACAGTCCCCTCACACAGTACAGTCCCCTCACACAGTACAGTCCCTCACACAGTACAGTCCCCTCACACACACAGTACAGTCCGTCCCCTCACACAGTACAGTCCCATCACACAGTACAGTCCCCTCCCTCAGTCCCCTCTCACACAGTACAGTCCCCTCACACAGTACAGGTCCCCTCACACACACAGTACAGTCACAGTACAGTCCCCCTCAGTCCCCCTCACACAGTACAGTCCCCTCACACAGTACAGTCCCCTCATAGTACGGTCCCCTCACACACAGTACGGTCCCCTCACACAATACAGTCCCCTCACACAGTACAGTCCCCTCACACACAGTACAGTTCCCTCACACAGTACAGTACAGTCCCCTCACACAGTAGTACAGTACCCCCTCACAGTCCCCTCAGTCCCCTCACACAGTACAGTCCCCTCACACAGTACAGTCCCCTCACACAGTACAGTCCCCTCACACAGTACAGTCCCCTCACACACAGTACAGTCACCAGTCACACAGTACAGTCCCCTCACACAGTACAGTCCCACACAGTACACACACAGTACAGTCCCCTCACACAGTACAGTCCCCTCACACACAGTACAGTCCCCTCACACAGTACAGTCCCCTCACACACAGTACAGTCCCCTCACACAGTACGGTCCCCTCACACACAGTGCAGTCCCTTCAGACAGAACGATTCCCTCACACAGTACAGTCCCTTCACACAGTACAGTCCCGTCACAGAGTACAGTCCCCTCACACAGTACAGTCCCCTCACACAGTACAGTCCCCTCACACAGAACGGTCCCCTCACACACTACACTCCCCTCACACACAGTACAGTCCCCTCACACACAGTACAGTCCCCTCACACAGTACACTCCCCTCACACACAGTACAGTCCCCTCACACAGCACACAGTCCCCTCTCACACAGTACAGTCCCCTCACACAGTTACGGTCCAATTACACACAGTACAGTCCCCTCACACAGTTACGGTCCAATTACACACAGTACAGTCCCCTCACACAGTACAGTCCCCTCACACAGTTACGGTCCAATTACACACAGTACAGTCCCCTCACACAGTTACGGTCCAATTACACACAGTACAGTCCCCTCACACAGTTACGGTCCAATTACACACAGTACAGTCCCCTCACACAGTTACGGTCCAATTACACACAGTACAGTCCCCTCACACAGTTACGGTCCAATTACACACAGTACAGTACAGTCCCCTCATACAGTGCAGTCACCTCGGACACAGTACAGTCACCTCAACCAGTACAGTCCCCCCAGAGCAGTCCCCTCACAGAGTACGGTCACCTAACACAGTACGGACCCCTCACAAACAGTACAGTCCCTCCACACAGTACAGTCCCCTCACACACAGTACAGTCACCTCAACCAGTACAGTCCCCACACAGCAGTCCCCTCACACAGTGCAGACACCTCACACAGTAACTCCCCTCACACACAAGACAGCCCCCTCACACAGTACAGTCCCCTCACACAGTACAGTCCCCTCACACAGTACAGTCCCATCACGTAGTACAGTCCTCTAATACAGTACAGTCCCCTCGCACACAGCAGAGTCACCTCAACCAGTACAGTCCCCTCACACAGTACAGTCCCCCCACACAGTACAGTCCCCTCAACCAGTACAGTCCCCTCACACAGTGCAGTCCTCTCACACAGTACAGTCCCCCCACAAAGTACAGTCCCCTAACACAGTACAGTCCCCTCACACAGTATGGTCTCCTCACACAGTACAGTCCCTTCACACATAGTACAGTCCCATCACACAGTACAGTCCCCCTCACACAGTACGGTCCCTTCACATAGTACAGTCCCCTCACACAGTACGGTCCCTTCACACAGTACGGTCATTCACACAGTACAGTCCCCTCACAAACAGTAAAGTCCCATCACACAGTACAGTACAGTCCCCTCACACAGTACGGTCCCTTCACACAGTACAGTCCCCTCACAAACAGTAAAGTCCCCATCACACAGTATGGTCCCCTCACACAGTACAGTCCCTTCACACACAGTACAGTCACCTCAACCAGTACAATCCCCACACAGCAGTCCCCTCACACAGTACGGTCACCTCACACAGTAACTCCCCTCACACACAGTACAGCCCCCTCACACAGTACAGTCCCCTCACACAGTACAGTCCCATCACATAGTACAGTCCTCTAATACAGTGCAGTCCCCTGGCACACAGTACAGTCCCCTCACACACAGTGCAGTCCCCTCACACAGTACAGTCCCCTCACCCAGTACAGTCCCCTCACACACAGTACAGTCCGCTCACACACAGTACAGTCCCCTCACACATAGTACAATCCTCTCACACATAGTACAGTCCCATCACACAGTACAGTCCCCCCACACACAGTACAGTCCCATCACACACACTACAGTCCCCCCCTCACACATAGTACAGTCCCCTCACAAATAGTACAATCCTCTCACACAGTACAGTCCCCTCACACATAGTACAGTCCTCACACACAGTACAGTCCCCTCACACACAGTACAGTCCCCTCACACATAGTACAGTCCCCTCACACATAGTACAGTCCCATCACACAGTACAGTCCCCTGAAGTACCATCACACAAAACAGTCCCCTCACACACAGTACAGTCCCATGACACAGTACAGTCCCCTCACACACAGTACAGTCCCCTCACACAGTACAGTCCCCCCTCAGACACACTGTAGTCTCCTCACACAGTACAGTCCCCTCACACAGTACAGTCCCCTCACACAGTACAGTGCCCTCACACAGTAGAGTCCCCCTCACACAGTACTGTCCCATCACACAGTACAGTCCCCTCACACAGTACAGTCTCCTCACACAGTACAGTCCCCTCACACAGTACAGTCCCATCACACAGTACAGTCCCTTCACACAGTTAAGTCCCTCACACAGTACAGTCCCCTCACACAGTCGTGCCCCTCACACAGTACAGCCCCCTCACACGCAGTACAGTCCCCTCACACAGTACAGTCCCCTCACACAGTACAGCCCCCTCACACAGGACAGTCCCCTCACACAGTACAGTCCCTCACACAGTACAGCCCCCTCACACGCAGTACAGACCCCTCACACAGTACAGTCCCTTCACACAGTACAGTCCCCTCACACACAGTACAGTCCCCTCACACAGTACAGTCCCCTCACACAGTACAGTCCCTCACACAGTACAGCCCCTCACACACAGTACAGTCGCCTCACATAGTACAGTCCCCTCACACAGTACAGTCCCCTCACACAGTACAGTCCCCTCACACACAGTACAGTCCCCTCGCAGAGTACGGTCCCATCACACAGTACAGTCCCCTCACACAGTACAGTCACCTCACACAGTGTACAGTCCCCTCACACAGTACAGTCCCCTCACGTCCCCTCACACAATACAGTCCCTTACACAGTACGGTCCCCTCACATAGTACAGTCCCCTCACACAGTACAGTCCCCTCACACAGTACAGTCCCTTCACACATAGTACAGTCCCCTCACACAGTACAGTCCCTCAAACAGTACAGCCCCCTCACACACACTACAGTCCCCTCACACAGTACAGTCCCTTCACACACAGTACAGTCCCCTCATGCATAGCACAGTCTCCTCACACACAGTACAGTCCCCTCACACAGAGTACAGTCCCCTCACACAGCACAGTTCCCTCACACAGTACAGTCACCTCACACACACAAGTACAGTCGCCTCACACAGTACAGTCCCCTCACACACAGTACAGCCCCCTCACACAGTACAGTCCCCTCACACACAGTACAGTCCCCTCACACACAGTACAGTCCCCTCACACAGTACAGTCCCCTCTCACACAGTACAGTCCCCTCACACAGGACAGTCCCCTCACACAGTACAGTCCCTTCACACACAGGACAGTCCCCTCACACAGTACAGTCCCTCACACAGTACAGCCCCCTCACACACACTACAGTCCCCTCACACAGTACAGTCCCCTCACACACAGTACAGTCCCCTCATGCATAGCACAGTCTCCTCACACAGTACAGTCCCCTCACACAGAGTACAGTCCCCTCACACAGCACAGTTCCCTCACACAGTACAGTCACCTCACACAGAGTACAGTCCCCTCACACACAGTACAGTCCCCTCACACACAGTACAGTCCCCTCACACAGTACAGTCCCCTCACACAGTACAGTCCCCTCTCACACAGTACAGTCCCCTCACACAGTACAGTCCCCTCACACAATACAGTCCCCTCACACAGTACAGTCCCCCCCCCCCCCCCCCACACACACAGTACAGTCCCATCATACAGTACAGTCCCCTCACACACAGTACAGTCCCCTCACACAGTACAGTCCCCTCACACATAGTACAGTTTCCCTCACACACAGTACAGTCCTCACATAGTACAGTCCCCTCACATACTACAGTCCCCTCACAGAGTACAGTCCCCTCACACAGTAGAGTCACCTCACACACAGTACAGTCCCCTCACACACAGTACAGTCCCCCTCACACACAGTACAGTCCCCTCACACGCAGTACAGTCCCCTCACATAGTACAGTCCCCTCACATAGTACAGTCCCCACACACACAGTACAGTCCCCTCACACAGTACAGTCCCCTCACACAGTACAGCCCCCTCACACACAGTACAGTCCCCTCACACAGTACAGTCCCTTCACTCAGTACAGTCCCTTCACACACAGTACAGTCCCCTCACACAGTACAGTCCCTCTCACGCAGTACAGTCCCCTCACACAGTACAGTCCCTCACACAGTACAGCCCCCTAACACACAGTACAGTCCCCTCACACAGTACAGTCCCCT
>JADBJO010005958.1:72500-77500 GCA_016801955.1 Conus betulinus | reverse complement strand
TTCAGGCTATGCATCTTTTTCTTTTATTTTTGGCAAGTCGTGTGTCAACAACGTCATACGCTGGGTTGACAACAAGACCAGGGACTCGAGCAATAACCGTCTTGTAACAACATCATCAACAAGTAGTCTAGCCTTCAAACAATTCCAAGACTGAAGGATAGTTTGTTATGGTCCACAATGGCTTCAAAAAGCGGAATTGGAATCGCAGGACTTCAGATAGTCATTACCTTAAAATTGATATGGTCAGTGAGTTCAACGTTGTAACAGTAGCTGGTAGGTGTACTGGGAAACGGACGGTTTGGGGAAGACAGAGAGCGGGAGAGGCATCCTTTCTCCCGATTTTGATCCGTCAAGAACGATTTTCGGAAGTATGGGAAGCTCAGACAAAGTTTCTTATGATAAGGTTTGTTAGCAAGCGAATTAATGGTATCTTCTAAGTAAATCATCATGTAAAGAGGTGACTGTTTAGTCCGAGAAAACAGGAAAAACTCGTGCTGAGCAGAGCCCACACGAGGGAGGCAGACCACAATAGGGGGGGGGGAGGCAATAGAAGGAGGGAAGACCGTAGTAGGAAGGGAGACCACAGTATGAGGGGAGACCTTAGAAGGAGGAAAGACCAAAGAAGGAGGGAAGACCGTAGTAGGAAGGGAGACCATAGAAGGAGGGAAGACCGTAGTAGGAATGAGACCATAGAAGGAGGAACGACCATAGAAGGAGGGAAGACTGTAGTAGGAAGGAGCCCATAGAAGGAGGGAAGTGTGTGTGTGTGTGTGTGTGTGTGTGTGTGTGTGTGTGTGTGTGTGTGTGTGTGTGTGTGTGTGTGTGTGTGTGTGTGATATCTTGGAGCGAGCTTAGAACGATTTCGTCTTTTGTTTTACATGTCTGGTTTAGGGCAACAGACCCAAACGTAAGTTCTGTCCTTAACACTGCTGAATGGCACCGTAAACAATGCGATCTCTCTTCAAAACGATCCTATAAGAGCTGACACTAAGTCCTCTCTCTCTCTCTCTCTCTCTCTCTCTCTCTCTCTCTCTCTGTGTTTAAGTCGCTGGCTGTTTGGCTGTCCACCTGCCTGTGTGTGTGCCCACCTTCCTGAATGTGTCTCTTTCTTAATGTCTCTTTTAAACCGTCCTTTCGACCGGCAGACCTAATCATTTAGTTCGCCCCCTCTACCCTCAAATAAGACGGGGGGGGGGGGGGGGGGGGGGTGTCTGAAGTCAGTCTTCTGTACCACTGAATTAGATCATTGCAGTACCCATCAAAAGCCTTTCTTCTTCCTGTTAAATCAAGGCCCATCAGTGACCAGTTGGCGGGGCAGAGTCCATCAAACTTCTTTCTGTTAAATCAATGACCAGCTGGCCTCGTGTTTGAAACTTCCCAAAGAGACCAGAAGTAAACTTTTAGTCTCTTCTTTGAACTGCAGACTTGCTGGGGACTTATTGAGGACTCATTGAAGACTTGCTGAGGACTTATTGAGGACTCATTGAAGACTTGCTGAGGACTTATTGAGGACTCAAGCAGTGTCAGTTCTGAGGTGGCCTTCGTGGTCAGCCCGGCGGTAAAACATGACTTATACATAGTTTGATTTTACCTCACGTGTCTGGTAAGTTCTTCTTGTGTTTTACTTTTTCTTTCTTTTTTTTTTGGGGGGGGGGGGGGGAGGCATACAAAGACGTATTTTGTCAAAAACCATACACAGCTATACCAAAAGAACACAAAATTAAAGCAGGGAAGATTAGAAGGAAGAAAAGGGCAGAAAAAGAAAGAACGAAAGTAACAAAAAATAGGAAAGAAAGACAAACACATAAAGAGAGAACTCGGAAAAAGAAGAACATTGAGGAAAGAAAGGAAACTTGAGACAGGAGAGGGGCAGGAGGAAAAAGAGAATGAAGGTTGAAAAATAAGATTTTTTTTTCTTAAACCAGACAGACACCAACAAACGCACAGAGACACAGACTTCCAGGGAACAGGGAACCATGCCAACAGAATTTACGACAGTATTAAAGCCAAAACAGAGCTTAAGAAATAAGAAAGGTTGAAGTGGGAACAATATCGATTTCGGCTCTAAGTCTACAGGAACAATGAAAGACTGAACACAGAGAGAGAGAGAGAGAGAGAGAGAGAGAGAGAGAGAGAGAGAGAGAGAGAGAGAGAGAGAGAGAGAGAGGAGACCGAGCGAGAAGAGGAGAGAGGAGAGAGTTGTTGTAAAAGGTGTGTGTGGAAAGTGTGTGTGTGTGTGTGTGTGTGTGTGTGTGTGTGGTGTGTGTGTGTGTGTGTGTGTGTGTGTGTGTGTGTGTGTGTGTGTGTGTGTGTTATTCTTCCTTTCTTCCTGAGTAGTAAAAGAGTGAAAGAATACAGATCATTCGCTACTGAGGGGGGGAGGGGGGGGGGAATATTACGTTTTTCACACAGCTACGAAGTGAGTGGTCTGGGATTTCATCTGTTTTAAACCTGAAATGTTCCCCCCCCCCCCCCCCCCCCCCCCCCCCCCCCCCCAAAACTATTTCTCCGGACAGTATGAGCTCATCCATCCCCCCAAACACACACACACACACACACACACACACACACACACACACACACATATATATACACACACACACGCGCGCGCGCGCGCGCGCGCACACACACACACACACACACACACACACACACACACACACACACACACAATCGATTATGCATACAGTGACACACCACAGCCAGCAAGCACTCTCAGCAACTGAAAATTAAACAAAAGAGAGTTAATGAGACAAATTCATCAAATGGTGCCGCTCAATGGAACTCGCTCCCCTTAAGTCGACCCGAAAACATCAGTGTATACCAACCTTCAGAAAACATCTCGATCACCTCATGTGCAGATTTAAGTCGACCCGAAAACATCAGTGTATACCAACCTTCAGAAAACATCTCGATCACCTCATGTGCAGATTTAAGTCGACCCGAAAACATCAGTGTATACCAACCTTCAGAAAACATCTCGATCACCTCATGTGCAGATTTAAGTCGACCCGAAAACATCAGTGTATACCAACCTTCAGAAAACATCTCGATCACCTCATGTGCAGATTTAAGTCGACCCGAAAAACATCAGTGTATACCAACCTTCAGAAAACATCTCAATCACCTCATGTGCAGATTTTTGTCCGTCTGTGCAGGACAGAGCAGAGTAGCACATTATTATACAGCACAGGACAGCACAGCGCTGTACACTGACCACAACGCAATCTTCGTGGTCTGGCTGGCAGGGTCATTATTCAGCAAGACGGACATGGCTGCAGCCGGATGGTGGTGATAAGCCTATGGCTCTCTGTCCGTCTGTTTCCCTCCCTCTCTCCTCTCCCTTTTTGCACGTTCGGTTGGTCTCCGACTGCCCCTCTTCATCTTTGTCTCCTTCTCTCGTTCTCCAATCTGACGCAGTTTCTTTGCCTTTCTTCATCTCTTTCTGTCGCTTCTGTGAGTGAGTGAGTGTGTGTGTGTGTGTGTGTGTGTGTGTGTGTGTGTGTGTGTGTGTGTGTGTGTGTGTGTGTGTGTGTGTGTGTGTGTGTGTGTGTGTGTGTGTGTGTGTGTGTGTGTGTGTGTGTGTGTGTGTGTGTGTGTGTGTGTGTGTGTTTTTCTCTCTCCTTTGGCTTTATTTGTTCATTAGTCCCTCTAACTGTCCCTCCTCTGTCTCTCTCTCTCTATCTCCCCCCCCCCCCCCCCCCCCCATGGCTTTGTTCATTTGTCCATCTAACTGTCCCTTCTCTCTCTCCCCCCCCCCTCTCTCTCTTTCTCTCTCTCTCCTATGGCTTTATTTGTTCATTTGTCCCTCTAACTGTCCCTCAACTCTTTCTCTCTCTCCCCTCCCTTCCCCCTTCCCCTCTCTCTCCCTCCATCCCTCTCTCTCGCTTCAGCTTTGTCTGTCTGTCTGTCTGTCTGTCTCTCTCTTTCTCTCCTAAAGCTTTATTTGTTCATTTGTTCCCCCCCCCCCCCCCCCCTCTCTCTCTCTCCTGTGGCTTTGTTCAGTTGTCCCTCTAACTGTCCCTCTTCTCTCTCTTACTCTCTCCCTCTCTCTCTCTCTCTCTCTCCTCTCTCTCTCTCTCTCTCTCTCTCTCCAGCTTTGTCTGTCTGTCTCTCCCGACTTTCCCGTCTTTAGCTTTTTCACTCTTTCTCTCTCTCCGTCTTCTTTCCCCTCTCCCCCTTCCTCTCTGTCTATGTCTTTTCTCTCTATTCTCTCTTCATATCCTCTGAGTGTCTGTCTTTCTTTCTCTCCCTCCTTCTCCTGTAGTCTGTCAGTATCTCTGATTGCCTCTCTCCTTTTCTCTCTTAGACAGAGACAGAGATAAAAAGGAAGAGAGAGAGAGGAGAGGAGACAGAAAGAGAAGAGAGAGAGAGAGAGAGAGAGACAGAGAGAGAGACAGAGAGAGAGAGAGAGAGAGAGAGAGAGAGAGAGAGAGAGAGAGAGAGATGCCAGCATAATTGGATCGCTATGGGGTAAACCGCGATTTTCTTTTTAGGAAAAGCTAACTGCAGTCGCGTTGTATTATATTGTGTTGTGTTGTATTGCGTTTAGCAGTGTTGCGTTGTGCTCTTGGTTCTCTGTTGTGCTTTGTAATGTCGCATTGTGGTTGTGCTGCCTTGCGTTATGTGGAGTTCTGCTGCATTGCGCGACCACTGCCGTGCAGTGCAGTATACTTAAACTGTAGTCCAGTGTGTTTCTGTACAGTGTGGTGCACTGTAGCACTATTTAACTAACGCTAGTACCCCCCATAGTCTACGATATTGTCGTATAGTGTGGAACAGTACAGTAGTGTGGAGTGGATAGTGTATTGCAATTACTGTATGCTGTTGTGCCCTCTGCCTTTTGTATTGCTTTTCATTTATCAGGTTGTGTTGTAATGCAGGTTGTACTGCGTGCACTGCTCTGTCATGTACAACACGGCGTTGTACTGTACCGTATTGTATTGCATTATTGTACTGTACTACTTTGTACCATTCTGTTGTATTATACTGTGTTGCAC
>JADBJO010005958.1:57500-65000 GCA_016801955.1 Conus betulinus | reverse complement strand
AGTGTTTTTGCTGCATGATTAACGTTGACCTTAAAGTCTACAACATTATATCTAGTATGGTGCAGTACAGTGTAGCGTAGTTGGTACTGTATTGTAAGTATTGTGTTCCATAGCATCTTGCCTCTGTAGCTTTGTGTTGTGTGTGTGTGTGTGTGTGTGTGTGTGTGTGTGTGTGTGTGTGTGTGTGTGTGTGTGTGTGTGTGTCCGTGTGTGTGTTTACACTGTACAATGTACAATTGTACTGCGCTGTATTGCCTCATGTTATACTATATGTTAATGCATTCTATGTACTACATTGCATTGTATTGTATGGCACTGCATTCTAATGCACTGCATTTCACTGTTCGGTATTGCATTGCATTGTACTGTATGACATTCTATTGTATTGCATTACACATGATCATATTACACTGTGCTGAACTGTATTACCTTTCATTCTATTGGGCTGCACTGTATTCCATAGTATTATATATACTTCACAATTCTATAATCTTCTCTAGTATTTCATCGCACTTAGTGTATTGTACTGTGACGTCCTGCACTGTATATCAAACTGCATTGTCTGATACTGTTTTGCATTCAATCATAAAGTGCTTCCACTGCATCGCCTTGCACTGTGCTGCGCTGCTTTGTATATCACACTGTTCTGTATCGCGGGCTGGCGTTGGGGACTCGCGGTGACGGAACACGGCTCTTATCTGAAATGATGGAGAAGAGTGGGGCGTGGTGTTAGGAGCGGGGTAATGGAAGACAACTCAATAAGCGCAAGCGAAGGCCAGGACCGTCGAATCAATGACTCAGTAAACATGCCCCTCCCAGACCAGCCCCTCACCGACTCCCTCTACCCACCCCATCCTTCCTCCACCCACCCCCCCCCTCCCCGCTTCTCTTTCTATGTCCTGCCCTAACTCTGTGTGCTCGTCCCTTCCCAAACAAATCAGTCTGATGTGCCGCTACCACAGCCAGCCATTGGGAGTTTCAACCATACCAAAAAAAAAAAAAAGACAGACAGAGGAGGAGAAACTGAAACGGAGAACGAACGAGAGAGGCCAGTGAGTAGGATGGGTAGAGAGACAGAGCAGAGACAGAAGGAAACCTACAGCACAGCTGGTAGGAGGTGGAGAAAGACAGATTGACAGACAGGTAGACAGACAGGAAGATAAACAGAATGACCGACAGTTGTAAGGCAGTCAGATATATAGACTGACAAATATATGTTTAAAAAAAAACAGACAGATGAATGATGACAGACTGTGAGTGTGCTCATGTGAGCACACATATGCACATGCACACACACACATACATACGCACACGCAGACACATATACATACATGTGCACACGCACGCACGCACACACGCACACGCACGCACGCACGCACACACACACACACACACACACACACACACACACACACACACACACACACACACTGCTGAGAATGAGAGACAGACAGACAGACTGACAGACAGACAGACAAACAGATGGACAGACAGTGACAGAGACAGACAGATAGGGGAAGAAGGACAAACAGATAGAAAAACAGAGAGACAGACAGACAGGCAGATAGACAGAAACAGACAGACAGAGACGGGAGGCAGACAGAAAGACAGGCAGACAGACAGGTGGACAGACAGACAGACAGTTAGTCAGAGAGAGAGAAGAGAGAGAGAGAGAGAGAAAAAAAAAAAAAGACAAGCAGGCAGGAAGACAGACATACAGATCAACTAACAGGTACAGACACAAAGAACCAGACAGACAGACAGACAAAGACTGACTAACAGACAGACAGGCAGACAGACAGAGAATGTCGATATGTACGTAGACAAAGTGAATGCAAAAAAAAAAAAAACAAAAAAAAAACTAGACTAACACGTACAATGAGAAACTTGCCGAATGCAGTCTGTCTCCATCATGACCATACAGATGAGGGCCATCACGGAGAACGAGAGGACTGTCTGGCACGACGTGAAGAAAGCACAGCAGCACCGATCGAACCGAATGATTACATGGTCACCAGACAGGATGCCCAAAAGGGAATGCATGGCAACAGTGTTTCCGGGCCCCGGATCTCTCTCTCTCTCTCTCTCTCTCTCTCTCTCTCTCTCTGCCTTCCTCTCTCTCTCTCTCTCTCTCTCTCTCTCTCTCTCTCTCTCTCTCTCTCCTCCCTCCCTCTCTCCATATCTCTCTCTCTGTACCCCCTCTCTCTCTCTCCCTCCCTCCCCCTCGATCTCTCTCGCTCCCTCTTACTCTATTTCTTTCTCTCTCTCTCCCCCTCTTTCTCCCCCCCCCCCCCTCTCTCTCTCTCTCTCTTTGTCTCTCTTTCCCTCTCTCTCTCTGTTTTTTCTCTCTCTGTTTTTCTCTCTCTGTTTCTCTCTCTCTGTGTACTTCTCTCTCTGTTTCTCTCTCCCTCCCTCTCTCTCTCTCTCTCTCTCTCTCTCTCTCTCTCTCTCTCTCTCTCTCTCTCTCTCTCTCCACGCACACACGTGCATGTTGACAGAGGAGCACAGACAGGCATAAACATCCAAGTGAATGACGCAAGTGAACAAAAAAAAGGAAGCCAGCTAAACACAGGAACAGCAGAATTCTATTGCTGGGAATGTCACCACTTTTAGCCCTATATCACAGACCTAGAGAACAGATGAGACAGGAGTGACTTTTTTTTTTTTCCAGCTCAAGTTATTTAAAGAGTGACTGGTACGTAGTCTGCTGCAGACCTGTTTACCCCAAATTTCGTGTACATATAATATCTCAGACAAAAACCTGTAATCTGAAAAAAAAAAAAACCGTAATCTTCATAATCGCAATACTTTCGCAACTTTTGAAGATTTGGAAGAGTCGGCTGTTGGCGCGTAAAACCGCTTCGTCGCCATTTTTGACAAGGTAAAAGACGCAAGGCACGTTGGGAAATGTCTTTCTACTGCTTTAGACCCAAAACGGTAGCAAACGAAACTTCGCATTTAACAATTTTCTTTCTTTGATTTTTCTTCCCGTAAATTTTTTTTCTTTTCTTTTTTTTTTTCTTTTTTTTTTTTTTTTTTTTTTTTTTTTGGGGGGGGGGGGGGGCTTAATTCCCGTAGTTTAATTCTTTTTTTTTCCGTAAAATTTACGGCATAATCGTAAGGGTAAACAGGTCTACTACTGACAACATCAGAGAACAGATGAGATAAGAATTACTACTTAGTAATCTGCAGACAAAAGCTAAGAAGAGACAGGTAAGAGAGGCTCACACCTAATCAAAAGCCAAGAAACAGACAGGAAAGAGAGGCTCACGCGTAATCAAAAGCAAAGAACAGACAAGAAAGAGAGGCTCACTTGAACACAAAAGCCAAGAACAGACAAGAAAGAGAAGCTCATACGTAATCAAAAGCTAAGAACAGATAAGAAAGAGAGGCTCACTTGAACAGAAAAGCTAAGAACAGCCAAGAGAGGCTAGCACCTTATCCATCTTGACAAATCACCTACAGAAGACAACATCAGCAGCGCTGGTCAGAATTAGAAGGGTTACCTCAAAAAATGTCTCCCAAAACGGCCGAGAGACGCCATTTTCGTCTGGTTATTATGTCAAAGAGATCATCGCTCGCTTGTTATTACACAACTTTTCTTCTTCTTGCTTGCGTATTATGCAAGACCGAAAATCCGGGTCGGAGTCTGCGTAACACCGGGGAAAGGTGGAAGGTGGGGTTGAGAAAAGCTCAGTTATTTGTTTAATTAATTTCATCCAGGCTTGGCATGCTAGTCAGCATCACCCTTAAGGCTCACCAACACCTTTCTTAATTCTGGGTGGAAAAAAAAAATGGTCTAAATCACTTTTGTGTCTATGTGGTAAAGAAGAACGCACGACCAAACCTTTCGCACCCATATATTTTTTTTCTTTGTCTTCTCTGTTTCATGTTTTACTTAGCGTTTCTTGTGTTAAACGTAGAAGCTCAACCTACACTGAATGAACTCCAGGAACTGTAGAAAGGCAGTGTTTTGTACCAGCACAGACTTTTTTTCCTGTTCGGATCGATACATGCTACCTTTTTGACCCAAAGAAGAAGATGCAACTTGCAGAGGGTTCTGCTTCTTCGCTGAGCAGCGTGTTGGTGGCTGCTGTGTGGAAGATTGATCCAGGGGTGAACAGTAGCGGGGAAAAAGAGCAGCGCCTGGCGTGTTATGGATCCATCTATAAAGTAAAGAGGGGTATCCAGATCCAGACCTGTCGGTGGTTAAAAAAAAAAGAAAGATGGTTAAAAAGGAAAAGGACTGGGAGAAGGGAGAGCTGGTAGGAATGGGAATGGAGTAGTTTATGTCGTCGTTGGGCATGTACTGTCGTCAATTTGATCATCTTAATGTTTCTTTTAAGAAAGAGCCAGATGGGTGTGTGTGTGTGTGTGTGTGTGTGTGTGTGTGTGTGTGTGTGTGTGTGTGTGTGTGTGTGTGTGTGTGTGTGACTCTCCTATCAAAACACACGTTGGATGATTTCAGCTAAAACGTTTACACTTCTTAAAAGCGTCTGACGCCACAACAACAACACAGAGAGAGAGAGAGAGAGAGAGAGAGAGAGAGAGAGAGAGAGAGAGAGAGAGAGAGAGAGAGAGAGAGAGAGAGCGTATCAATTTACGTGTAGCGTTACATTATTTGGAACAGTGAGGTCAGAAAGAGGGAGGCAAAGAGAGAGAGGGGGGAGAGGGAAGGACGGGGCAGACGAAAACAACAGCGACAGGGATTCAAGCCATGGGCCCATGTCAGTGAACGAGCACAAAAGACCCAACACTCAGCAGTAGAATGTCTGGGAAACGTACACCACTCAATCTTGAGCACGTGGGCGGCATAAACAAACATGAGGTGGGAAAGCAAGAACAAAGACACTGTGCTCGACTTGGGAACGCTTATCCGCAGTTGTGGCTCTTTACAATGGACATCGGAGCTAGTTATCTCCCAAACTCATGAGACAAGAAATGACAGAAAAGAGAGTAAACGCCTCCTGTCTGTGCTTTAACAGAACTGAAAAGCCTTCGAAATGTATGAAGTCAAGGACGACAGAATAGGTTTCTGGTCTGAAACATAGCGGTCTAATATCACTTACAGTGAAAAGACGTCAAATTAAAAAAATGTACACACACACACACACACACACACACACACACACACACACACACACACACACACACACACACAACTGAAGAGCACACACACACACACACACACACACACACACACACACACACACACACACACACACACACACACACTTTTTTCTTTCTTTTCTTTTTAAATGATTACATTCTAACATTGAGAAAATCAACTTTGTGCGACGGGACATCTAACAGAATTCCTCCTTAGTTTGGAAACTGAAACTCTAAGAACTAACACAGCACTGTTCCGCGCATTTCACTGTACCTTGGGTATTTGAATATGATTGCTTGTCAGTTCTGACTTTCGTCTCCAAAAGGGACAATGTAATCTGTGTTACAGTTGCAGTCCCGCGGTTTATGGGTCCGTGTTTTAAAGGAGACACACCCAGCGTCAATCTGACAACAAGATCTCCCGCTGCAGTATGTTTGTGTACAGAGAGACAGGGTGTCAAAGACAAACTTGCTTTAAATATAGAATTAGAAGCTAACCACGCTATACTTTCGTCGAAACAGTCAATCGTTCATGATGAAATCACCCTGTCTTTGATTTTTTTTTTAAATGATCTCTCATCATCACCAACTCCTAGTTTTGTCCAAACAGCATCAAACTCGTATTTGAAAAACAAACAAGCAAACAAACAAACGAGTCCAAGATGCCCACGTAACACGGTTTTACTTGTTTACGTAAGACAACCGTGAAATGCTTTAAAGGTAGCCGATGGTGTGGCTCTTAAACAGTACATAATCAGGCTCAGTTCTGCAACCTGGCCCATCAGTACTGAACCTGTGAATCAAAAAGCAAGTACCTGCACATACTCCGAGCCAGTCTCTCCTGTTCACGCGCACTGTGCATGCTCGCACAATCATTTCCAATGTAGCATGTTTAGCAATTTTTGCTTTTTCTTATTTCAGTGACAGACTTCCGACGTAAGTTTAAAAATCTGCATTTTTGGATGAATAAACTCGATGTTTGATACATGAAATTAGTTTTGAGATTCCGTTGGGGGGGGGGGGGGGGGGGAGGGGGGGGGGGAGAGAGCTGTTTCATGTGTTGCTGTGTGCTGACACCAATGAGACCAACGCCGGGCTGTGGGTAGTAAGCACAGCCTATGGCCGGAGCACGAGGCGCACAGTACGTAGGGAATGTGATATCGGGATCTCGTGATCTTTCTTTAACAGTCCCCAATGATTTCAAAATGTCATTTTTTTTCTTT
The DNA here is from genome assembly GCA_016801955.1 of Conus betulinus. NCBI lineage: Eukaryota > Metazoa > Mollusca > Gastropoda > Neogastropoda > Conidae > Conus > Conus betulinus. The sequence continues at coordinate 58,668 of JADBJO010005958.1, read as the reverse complement.
CCACCACTCCTGAAATCATTTAGTGCGAGCGAGATGAATCATTAGGCGAGTAAGAATATCAACAGATACCCACAAGCATTAACAAAATGTGCAGTGTTTACTCTGTGTTGGCGGACGCAATAGCAGGCCATTCCTGAATACAGTGTTTCATTTACTGAAGTCCGCAATGTCTTTGTGATAATTTGCAGTTTTACGCAGGATGCTTTAACTGGTTTTGAAGACTACTGATGTATGACAGTATCAGAAAACTAGTCAATTCAACCAAATCGTTTGCAGTTCAGCTGACTGCGAAGGCCATGTCAGAGACGCAAACAAGTTAGAATTCCATCCTTGCCGAACATGAAAATTTAAGTTTCAATGACATCTGGAATTAACAGTAAACCGTGTCTGCCATATTGCTGAATAAACTTTTACACCATTGCAAGTCTGTAAATGAGGTAAGCTAACAAAGTGGGACCACTAAGTTCACCCTGCTACAAACCAACAGGGCAGGTAAATGAGCAAATACACCTGATTGCAGTCCTTGTATGCATCCTTTTTTTTTTTCCACATGTATTTGGTTCCTTTGTAAACTTGTCATTAAATTCCCTTTTTAAATTTTTCAAACCGAAGCGAACGTTTTTTTTTTTTTTTTCTAAAACCAATGCATGCCCTATTTACTTTGAAAAAGGGATGGCACCATCTTTGTATTATAGTAATTAATGTACGTAAATGGTGCACGGTGCAGTATACAATCTGTAAACCTATTCACTTAGGCTACTATCTATTCAGCAGGTAGAGGGGAACAGAATGAGAAAGGCATATATATATATATATATATATATATATATAGGGAGGGGGGAGAGACGGACGGGACGGACAGACAGACAGACAGTCAGACAGACAAGAGATGTGAAGGAGGCTACAGGCACGCTATAGAGATCAGAACCCCATGATGCTGGACGCTAAGAAGTCTTACGATACTATTAAATCAGCCTTTCCGTCAGCCTCTTCACAAGCGTCTGAGGTCGTGGGATGTAAACATCAACGGGGGAAATATCCACCCGAGCTTTGTCTCATCTCTCCCTCGCATCATTATGACTAGCATCACACCAGAGCGGTGGTCAGCCCTCTCGCTAATGGAGAAGCAGACTCACACCGAGGCTGAACGTGTGCTGTGGCGCTAACG
>JADBJO010005958.1:45000-52500 GCA_016801955.1 Conus betulinus | reverse complement strand
GAGAGAGAGAGAGAGGAGAGGAGAGAGAAGACAGGCGAGCGAGAGACCGAGAGAGAGACGAGAGAGGACGAGAGAGGCGAGAGGACGAGAGAGAGAGAGGCAGAGAGAAAGAGACAAAGATAGAGACAGAGATTCACACACACACACACACACACACACACACACACACACACACACACATATATATATATATATATATATATATATATATATATATATATATATATTATATATATTGGGTATAGACAGACAGACAGACAGAGCGAGAGATAGCGAGAAAGAGAGAGAATAACAATGCGAGAAAGAGAGAAAGATAGATAGACGGGCAGACGGACAGACAGACAGACAGAGATGGACTGGCAGACAGACAAAGATATGCGGGGATTCGAACTAAAGCTGGAATGTCTTAAGTTCATAACTCGCTTCCATCACCACAGGATAAATTCACAGCAAGAAGCTTCCCAAACCTGTCACACACACACACACACACACACACACACACACACACACACACACACACACACACACACACACGTACACACACTCACACACATACAGAGAGAGAGAGAGAGAGAGAGAGAGAGAGGAGAGAGAGAGAGAGAGCGACAGAGAGAGAGAGAGAGAGACAGACAGACAGACAGTCAGACGAGGACAGGCAGGCAGATACAGACAGACAGACAGACAGGCAGATGCAGACATTCAGACAGACAGGCAGGCAGACGGGCAGACAGGCAGACGGGGCAGACAGACAAAAAGACAGAGACAGAGAAAACAGTGAAATGGATCGATCGATCCTGGAAAGGGACAGACAAAGATCAGGAAGGCGTGACGATGCTGCCAGAACGGTCCATTTCCTAAATTCCCCAATTCTTCATACGGGGAGACGTGCCAGAATGGTGGCCTGCGATAGCGTGACCCAAGTTCACTTCACATCTTCGCTACTGTGCGATATTAAATGTATCTGGGTTTGAACGCGATTTGTAAAAGAATCAACATACCAACACTGATGCCTCTTTGTTTTACTGTCCAGAAAATGTCACTGGAAGATTCTCCAGACAGTTTTATCTGTATAATGAGATCAAAATGAAACGTGACAAAAAACAACCCGAAATGCAAGTTACTTACGTAATCAAAAAGCAGGCACACACAAAATAGGCTTCAGATTGGATCGATGAGAAAATTCGTTTGGTCATAAATTGAATACAAAAGACCCGTATTTTATCCAAAATCCGATGCAGCGAAATAGGTACTACACTGACTATGTCAGATTTAACCCACCTCCACCTTTCTTTTAGACACACACACACACACACACACACACACACACACACACACACACACACACACACACACACACACACACACACACACACACACACACACAGAGACAGACAGACAGACAGACAGACAGAGAGACAGAGAGGTGGGAGGGGGGAGAGAGAAAGACAGAGAGACAAACAGGCAGGCAGGCAGAGACAGACAGGCAGACAGAGAGAGAGATAGAGAGAGAGAGAGAGAGAGAGAGAGAGAGAGAGAGAGACAGACAGAGAGACAGAGAGAGACAGAGACAGAGAGAACTCTGAACTCTGAAAAACATTTACTGCAAGGTCACCTTGTGTGTGTGCAAAGGAGGTAAATGTATCATGTAAAGACACAAAATGATAAAAGAACTCACACAGACCAAACAATAAAGAATCTACAAAAAAAAAATATATCATTTCCAATATCCGCGAGTCCATGGGGGCTGTCGTTGGACGGACGTAGTGGCGCCCTCCGGGGGGAGAGAGCTCACTCACGCCGGCTCCGCGACTAAGCAATTATTTTTTCGTCAGTAGGGGGCTTAGTAGGTAGTGTCCTACGCATGTTAGTTCAGAACAGGCGCCACTGAACACCACCGAAGTGACTCGGCAGCAGTGCAGTGTCTCCTCCGGTGGGTTGCTCTTAACGACTTGGCACTGACTGCTCCCTGTGGATTGCCGGTACCCGGTGCCGGGGCTGCGGCGGGACTGACCGGGCTGTGGCTGTGGACGGGGTGTCGGAATGAACGGGTGTGGGTGCAATGCCACTGCGGTGTGAGGTTAAAAAAACAATATATATATATATATATATGGGTTTGAACGCGATTTGTAAGAGAATCAACATACCAACACTGATGCCTCTTTGTCTTACTGTCCAGAAAATAACTGGAAAATTTTCCACGTATGTTATCTGTATAATGAGATCAAAATAACACGTGTCATAAACAGCCCCAAACGCAAGTTACTTGCGTAATCAAAGAACATGCACATACGGAATATTCTTCAGACTGGATCGATCAAACCAGAACATTCATTCAGTCACTAACTGAAACTCAGTAGCGAACCTTAATTCTTAAAAAAAAAAAAAAAAAAAAAAAAAAAAAAAATCCGTCGCAGCGAACTAGATGTACACTTTACATGTTAGATTTAAATACCCCTCTGCCTCCCCCTCCCTTTCGCACACACACGTGCGCGCGTGCACGCACGCACGCACACACGCATGCACTACTTTTCATATTTTGGCCTCTTTAGGTGCATGAAAAATAATCAATCATAAAATCTGCTCAAAGCAGTCATTTTTTCCGGAGTTTCGGATAGCCAGGTTTGACATGAACAACAACAACAACAACACACACACACACACACACACACACACACACACACACACACACACACACACACACACACACAAGATTCAAGATTCAAAGATTCAAAGATTTAATCCTGTGACCCCTTTTGGGGCATGGAGGACTTGAAACAAAATGAACAAATGTAAACGAAACACATCAAACATCCAAAAATTTTCCCGATAATTAACATACTGGATATAATGTTACACAACTTTACTAAGTTTTAAAAACTTCGCTAAGTTTAGTAACACTTTTCTATTACCACAGAGCAAAACGACAATAGTTAAATACGGACTTTATACATGTAAACTGTTTTGGTATAAACTTATTTCTAATATCATCATATTACACACACACACACACACACACGCACGCACGCACGCACGCACGCACGCACGCACGCACGCACGCACACACACACACACACACACACACACACACACACATACACATACAACAAAGGCATGCGGTAGTTCTGGAATATTACTAAATTTCCAACAAACCCTCCCCTCCCCGCCCCTCTGATTTTCATGATCCCATGCAAAGTGAAGGCAGCTGTTTGTTTGTTTTCGATAAGATAATGAGGGTAAAATCTGGCACAGCCCCCTGTACACAGAGCGTGGTTACCTACACCGCGAGAAATTGTAACAAGATCATAACAGCAAAATCCTTCTCCTTCTTCTCGAAGTCACGGGAGGGGGGGGGGGGGAAGAAAGAGGTGGAGGGGGGCAGCGGGAGAAGGGGTGGGGGGAGGGGGCGAGGGGTGTCATACCATCGCGGTCTGCACCAGCATTGGCGCTAAGTGGGCGTGCCTGTATTTGCTGACTTTGATATCGTCACGTCGATTGTTCAAAGCCCGAACCTGATGGAGTCTACCAGAGTTTCAGAGTGACGCACGTGCTGTGTGTGGTCCGGAACGACTCCCAGCAGACCTCGGTCTGGCACGGACGAACGGGAAGCAACTCTCGCCATCCAAGGTGGCGCTGCTGTCGGCTCGGCTGGCCCGTGCAAGCACTGATCCTCTCGCTGCAGTCTGAACTACAGGTTCAATCCAGTGCGCGGGCGTGCAGCCCGCTAAACGTGGACAGATTTCTATGGGATTTCACTATGGGAGGGAAGCCACGGCTTGGTCCACATTTCTGGGAGAACACTTGGCATTATGGCATCACCCCGTTCCTTCGTCGTGTCTTACGGCCTTAAGGATTACAGTCCTGCTTTGTTGTTGATCCTGCTGCTGTGACAGTTGCTTTTGCTTTAAGGTCAAATCTACCTTGAAAAAGCAAAAGAAAAAAGAAGAATAGAGACAAACGGTGTTGGGTCAAGCATGTCTTAACACCCTCCTTCCTGTGCTACATCTCTGATTAAGCTTGTAGAATATGACCTGTCTCTCTTGAACAAAACTGGCTGAAACCATCAATGTTCAAGTTTAAATTAAAAAAAAATAAAAAGACAAACTCGATACACAAACTTCTTCGAAAAAGAAATACCTGTCAACACATTTGTTTAAAAAAAACTCATTCAAACCTTCCACAAAGCTGCAACATAAGGTATCACCCTTAACTAGCAAAATTTACAAATGAAATTTTTGGCGTGACTGATCATAGACAAAAAGCAACCGGTCCTAACAGACACTAACATCACAGACAGGACAGCTCACAGTGCCCGTTCTGGCACCGTTTAACGTCTCACTATTCAGTCGTCAGACTGTAACGGAACAGTTAACATGTTTTGAATTGCAACCGGAGAGAAAAGAGAAAAAACAAATTCTAGAACAAAGACCAAAACATGTGCCATTAATTTGTATTGTTACGAAGGTGAAAATAATCAGACGACATTATTTCAAATTGCCACGAATATGACAATAATCAGACGACATTATTTGAAAATTGCCACAAATATGACAATAATCAGACAACAGTTGAAAGAAGAAGAAAAAAAATGAAGAAAAAAGGACGCACGGCACTCAGACAGTGACAGGAAAGAGGGCTTTTTTCAAACAGTATTTTCAGACGTCAAAATACAGTATAAAAACCTCAGACTGTAGTTGGGGATGAAATTAAACACCAAAATATGACTCTCGTACCATATTCTTCAAACAAACAGTATGAGAGAGAGAGAGAGAGAGAGAGAGAGAGAGAGAGAGAGAGGAGAGAGAGAGAGAGAGAGAGAGGAGAGAGAGAGGTGGCAGCTAGGGGGTGGCAAAACGAAAAGGAAGCGCCGAGGAAGGAGGGGCGGGGGAGAAGGGAGGGAGTGGGTGGGGGTTTTCCGGCTGAGTCTTACTGCAGACGAAGAGCTAAATGTAGCTGTCAAAAACTTGAGCGCGCGCAACAATGATATCTTGACAGGAACGATGGAAAGCGGGGCTGAGGAGGGAGGTGGGGGTGGGCGGCCCAGGGTGGGTGGGGGGTGGTATTGAAAGGGGCTCTGCTACTGTTGGGACGATCTATTGTCTTCCCAACACCTTTCCTTCTGTCAAGTGGAAAAATCTTGTGTCCGTCCAACACAGGCACTTACTGCGAGTGGATCAGTCAGCTGTCCACGCATGGGGGAGAAAGGAGGGTGGGACTGGGGGTGAGGGTGAGTGGGGGTGGGCGTCGGGTACTCGGGAAGGGTGGGGTGGGGATGGGTGGGGTTCTGTTACTTTTTGACACGTGGAACAGTCTATATTATCCATTATCCAGGACACACTCAATTCTGGCAAATGGAGAAATATCGCGTCCTTCCACCACAGCCGCTTACGGAAAGAGGAGCGTTCTATTGTCTCTCTAACCCATTTTAGACAAGAGGAGCATTTTATTGTCTATCCAACCCATTTTAGGCAAGTGGAGCATTCTATTGTCTATCCAACCCATTTTAGGCAAGTGGAGCATTCTATTGTCTATCCAACCCATTTTAGGCAAGTGGAGCATTCTATCGTCTGCCCAACCCATTTTAGGCAAGTGGAGCATTCTATCGTCTGCCCAACCCCTTTTAGGCAAGTGGACCATTCTATTGTCTACCCAACCCCTTTTAGGCATGTGGAGCATTCTGTTGTCTATCCAACCCATTTTAGGCAAGTGGAGCATTCTATTGTGCTACCCAACCATTTAGGCAAGTGGAGCATTCTATTGTCTGCCCAACCCCTTTTAGGCAAGTGTAGCATTCTATTGTCTGTCCAACCCCTTTTAGGCAAGTGGAGCATTCTATTGTGCTACCCAACCATTTAGGCAAGTGGAGCATTCTATTGTGCTACCCAACCATTTAGGCAAGCAAGTTGAGCATTCTACAGTCCAATCAACACAGCCGCTTTAAGCAAGTGGAGCATTCTATAGTCCACTCAACACAGCCATGTCAGGCAAGTGCAGCATTCTATAGTCTATCCAGCGCGACCATTGTGTTAGGTGGAGCAGTATAATGCCGCCCAATACAGACAACTCTACAGCAAATGGAACTGTCTGCTGTCCAACCAGTACAGCCATTTACGACAAGTGCCTGTCTACTGACCACCCAGCGGAGACACTTCTGGCTAGAGGAGCAGCCTTTGGTCCTCGGTCCTCCCAGTACAGACACAGCTGACAACTGGAGAAGCCTACTGTCCTCCAAAGCACAGCCATCTTGGGAAAGTGGAGCAGCCCCTTGTCCATCCAGCACGGGCACTGCAGGCAAGTGGAGCAGTCAGTCACCCATTAGCGCAAAACAATCTACGGTCCATCCAACACAGACACTTGGCACACTGTCCTACAGATTTCATGTGTATTCGGTGGAGTACAATTCAAAACAACACAGACACTTGGCACACTGTCCTACAGATTTCATGTATATTCGGTGGAGTACAATTCAAAACAACACAGACACTTGGCACACTGTCCTACAGATTTCATGTATATTCGGTGGAGTACAATTCAAAACAACACAGACACTTGGCACACTGTCCTACAGATTTCATGTGTATTCGGTGGAGTACAATTCAAAACAACACAGACACTTGGCACACTGTCCTACAGATTTCATGTGTATTCGTGGAGTACAATTCAAAACAACACAGACACTTGGCACACTGTCCTACAGATTTCATGTATATTCGGTGGTGTTCAGAGTACAATTCAAAACAAATGAAGGTTCGGACATAAAGGTCATGCAATACATATGTCTCCAATTTCCACTTCCATCCTCTCAATGAATGCGTCTCTGAAAGCTTTGCTTAAACTGCCTGACCAATACTGCAGATGTCTGTTTGGTGTAATCCCACTTTAGTTCAGTTTCATGTTGTTTATCGCCCAGCCGACCACAAAGGTGTCAAGGCTGTCACCCCGTCACAGTCATTCTGTACACAATTTTTTTTTCAATCGCGTACACAAAAAAAACAATTAAAACAGATGTTTTTTTAATGCTGAAAATACTTAACTTTCTTTTCTGCCATAAAATTTCATATCTGATGACAAATATTCAATTTTTTCAAGAATTAAAAAAATCACATCAGGTGGGACGTCTCTGAACACGATTTTTTTTAAATAGAGTCTGCTGTAAAATGTTTACAACCGCCATGTAAGTCTCAACACTCTATAAGAACATGTATTTTGGTGAGTGATACACCACATGGAATACACCACAGAGTTTCTTCGCTATTTAAGCAATACGAGAGGATATATATGAAATGGAATCTGGAATCAGTGAAAAACCTTTTTTAGGCTCCCACTGACACATGATAGATACTCTTGAAACTCTGGACAGATCTGAAAGAATTTGCTATCCATCTACGACTTGTAGTCCTCTTGCGAGACATCTTTGACGTAAGCCTGAGCTTTAGGTTTCAGAACAGTGCGAGTGATGGAGAACCTGCTCAACTTCTCATTCGCAGCATTCTTGGCAAGTTG
>JADBJO010005958.1:27500-35000 GCA_016801955.1 Conus betulinus | reverse complement strand
AGAGACAGACTAACAGAGAGTAAGTAAAATCTCTGGGAAATTACCTACAAGCCCTGACTCGAAGATGCAAGAACTGATAAAAAGATCACAGTCTTACTGCAGTAATTTACAAAGCCTCTTTTTCCTCCAGAGGCGCACCGACAGACAAAGAACAGATGGCAGTCTCCAGGCAATTACCTACAAGATATCTGTCTCCCAGAGATGTTAGGAAAAAAAAAATGGATAACAATTACCGGATAATTATCTACTCTACAAAGCATCTGTCTCCCAGGGGTACAAGGACAAAGAACTGATCGCAATTTCCGGAAAATTATCTACCCTACAACGCCTTTGTCTCCTGGAGATGACGTTTCTGGGGCGTCACCTGCAAAGCGTGTGTCTCCCGGACATAAGGACAAAGAATAAGTCGCAATTTGCGGGGCAGTTTCTTCCAAACATCTCTCTCCCAGGGAACAGATCGGAATTACCCAGACGTTACAGACGAACTGTGTCTCCCACGCATCGACTGGCCAAGACAGGGATTGCCAACGCTAGCGCGTAAAAAAAAAAAAAAAAAAAAAAAAAAAGTTGGGTAGGCACGATTATCCTTCTGTCCCATCGCCATGAATAGAGAGAGAGAGAGAGAGAGAGAGAGAGAGAGAGAGAGAGAGAGAGAGAGAGAGAGCTTCCTCCGCTCTGCGTGCTGGCTCAGTGCCAGAACTCCGAATTGCCGACCTGACATTGTGAATTTTAATCGGGCTGGTGCTCAACCCAAATACTGCCATTTTTTGGGTGTTCATAGCATCAAACATATATGACATAAAGCATGGTTACTTGATGATGTACATAACACAGCACAATGCACTGTGCTTTTAGGCAAGCTGTAGAGTAAGCGTGCTCTGGGAGGGGAGGGGGGGGGGGGGAGTTAAAAAAATAAATAGAAGCAGGAAAAGAGCTCGGTACAGACAAGTAAGTAGTATGAGGAAAGACAGATAGATGGACAGACAGATGGACAGACTGACAGATAAGCAAAAAGACCGATTATGATCTTCTTTCTTTTATTTATTTATTTATGACTGTATGTATGTATCTACATATGTTTGTATTTATGTGTGTGTGTGTATAAAGTGGTTGTCTTGTAATAGGTTCACTAGGCATAGTTCATAAAAGAGTGGTTTCAGGGCTTTCAATGTTAGGACTGCCCATAACAAAATGTAAACAACTCGCAAAATACTTGAGCATGTCTGTCATGATTGGGTCTAGGCGTGTTTGGTCAAGGCGGAATCACCTCATGAACCAGCATTGAAACTGACAGATGTTGACTTTCAAACTGCTTTTAAATAGTATCAGCTGACTAAAGCACTGACAGACAAAGAATTGGAACCAGCCGGAGAGAGAAAAGACGTGGGGACAGAGAGAGAGAGAGAGAGAGAGAGAGAGAGAGAGAGAGAGAGAGAGAGAGAGAGAGAGAGAGAGAGAGAGAGAGTGAAAAAAAGATAACGTTTATCGATGCGCCTGCAATCTGGACTACTGTGCATTGTTGTTGATTTGACAAGTTGATGCATTAAAGTAATTGATATGTATGTATGCCTGGAGCCAGCCGGAAAGAGAAAGAAGGACGTGGGGACAGAGAGAGAAAGAGAGGGGGATAAAAAAAGAAAGAGAGAGAGAGAGAGAGAGAGAGAGAGAGAGAGAGAGAGAGAGAGAGAGAGAGAGAATGTGAAAGATAACTTTTATCGATGCGCCTGCAATCTGGACTACTGTGCATTGTTGTTTTTTGACAAGTTGATGCATTAAAGTAATTGATATATATGTATGTATGTATGTATGTATGTATGTATGTATGTATGTATGTATGTATGTATGTGTGTATGTATGTATGTATGCATGTCTTTGGGGCTTGCTTTCTTTTTTCGTTGTTTCTGATTCTTACTGTTGCTTTTTTTTCAGTTTAATAACAATAAAAGCAAAAAAAACCAACAACAACAAAACAATGTCAAAATTGGGGGAGAGGAGGGGAGGGGTGGGAGTGAGGGGGGTTGCTCATCTTCACAGTGCTATATTTTCTGGTGGCGTCGGTGTGAAGACTTGCAGGTCGTCTTCCAACACTCTTCTGAGACAGTTGTCCCTGTCTGCTGTATCACCATAGGTCTCCGAGATGTGGACAGATTAAAAGGCACACACACTACCTCCGGAGCGTTGTCCACAAAGCTCCATCGTCCAGAGAGAAGACAAAGAACCGAAAACACTGTCTAAAGCATTATCTGAAAAATGCGTCTGCCAGGTATGAAAACGGAGAACACATCGTCATCTCTATAGCGCTACCTACAAAACCCCGTTTGGCTGACAAAGCAGACGGGAGGATGGCTGAAAATTTCTATGGTATTACCTGTAAAACTTGTTTTCCTTGTGGCAGAGTGGAGAGAACATGTCGCACTGTCTGTGACATTTACCAGGAAAGCCTTGTTTCCCTAGGCAGAAGACCGAGAACAGATCGCAATCTCTGTGGCTTTATCTGTACAAAGCCTTGTTCCCTGGGGCTGAACACAAGAGAACAGATCGCAATCTCCGTGGCCTTATCTGTACAAACCCTTGTTTCCCTGAGCAGAAGACAAGAGAGCAGCAGATCGCAATCTCTCTATGGCATTACAAAGCCACGTCTCTCAGAAGCAGAAGACAATGACCCTTTGGTCAGAGACGGACATATAAAGAACAAATCGCCATCCCAATGGCGTTACCTTCAAAAAACCCTGTCTCCCAGAAACGGACAGAGAAAAGATGATGGAATCACCTACAAAACGTGCGTCTCCCGGAGATGCACCAACAAGGAAGACCGCAGTTTCCAGGGAATGACGTACAGAGGCTCTGTCTCCCAGTGACGGACAGACAAAGAACAAATCACAGTTTGCGGGGCATTATCTACAAAGCATCTGTCTCCAAGAGAAGCAGGGACAAAGAACAGACTGTAATTTCTGGCCTACAAAGCCATGTGAGAACAGACCGTAATTTCTGGCCTACAAAGCCATGTGAGAACAGACCGTAATGTCTGGGCCACTGCCTACAAAGCCATGCCTTCCACACACACACACTGATCGCATCAGACAGGGATTGCTGAAGTTGGCAGCAAAACAAAAAAAAGGCTGGTTAGGCAAGATTTTGTGTGGCTCCTCGCCATCAATAAAGCATGGCAACCCGGAGACAGCTGTCTCCATTCTGCCACAGTGACTCATGGGTAGAGGTCCGAGGTGCCGATCCTATGTTGTAAATTGAAATCGGACTGGCGCTTCGCACACAGCTGCCATGCTTGGCGTTCATCTTGACAGAGTTGGCGTTCTGCTGATGGTGACACAGTACTGGCGTTTTGCTGATGGTGACAGAGTATTGGCGTTCTGCTGATTGTGACACAGTATTGGCGTTGTAGTGGTGACACAGTATTAGCGTTGTGGTGGTGATACAGTATTGGCGTTGTGGTGGTGACACAGTATTGGCGTTGTGGTAGTGACAGAGTATTGGCGTTGTGGTGATGACACAGTATTGGCGTTGTGGTGGTGACACAGTATTGGCGTTGTGGTGGTGACACAGTATTAGCTTTCTGGTGGTGACACAGTGTTGGCGTTCTGCTGGTGGTGACACAGTATTGGCGTTCTGCTGATGATGATACAGTATTGGCGTTGTAGTGGTGACACAGTATTGGCGTTGTGGTGGTGACACAGTATTAGCGTTGTGGTGGTGTGACTCAGTATTGGCGTGTAGTGGTGATACAGTATTGGCGTTGTAGTGGTGACACAGTATTGACGTTGTAGTGGTGACACAGTATTGGCGTTGTGGTGGTGACACAGTATTGGCGTTGTGGTGGTGACACAATATGGCGTTGTAGTGGTAACACAGTATAGGCGTTGTGGTGGTGACACAGTATTGGGGTTGTGGTGGGACACAGTATTGGCGTTCTGCTGATGGTGACACAGTATTGGCGTTTTAGTGGTGACACAGTATTGGCGTTCTGCTGATGGTGACACAGTATTGGCGTTGTTGTGGTGACACAGTATTGGCGTTGTGGTGGTGACACAGTACTGGCGTTGTGGTGGTGACACAGTATTGCGTTCTGCTGATGGTGACACAGTATTGGCGTTCTGTTGATGGTGACACAGTATTGGTGTTGAAAAGTGGTGACACGGTATTGGCGTTGTAGTGGTGACACAGTATTGGCGTTCTGCTGGTGGTGACACAGTATTGGCGTTCTGTTGATGGTGACACAGTATTGGCGTTGTAGTGGTAACACAGTATTGGCGTTGTGGTGGTGACACAGTATTGGCGTTGTGGTGGTGACACAGTATTGGCGTTGTGGTGGTGACACAGTACTGGCGTTGTGGTGGTGACACAGTATTGGCGTTGTAGTGGTGACACAGTATAGGCGTTGTGGTGGTGACACAGTATTGGCGTTGTGGTGGTGACACAGTATTGGCGTTCTGCTGATGGTGACACAGTATTGGCGTTGTAGTGGTGACACAGTATTGGCGTTCTGCTGATGGTGACACAGTATTAGCGTTGTTGTGGTGACACAGTATTGGCGTTGTGGTGGTGACACAGTATTGGCGTTGTGGTGGTGAGACAGTATTGGCGTTCTGCTGATGGTGACACAGTATTGGCGTTCTGCGATGGTGACACAGTATTAGCGTTGTTGTGGTGACACAGTATTGGCGTTGTGGTGGTGACACAGTATTGGCGTTGTGGTGGTGAGACAGTATTGGCGTTCTGCTGATGGTGACACAGTATTGGCGTTCTGTTGATGGTGACACAGTATTGGTGTTGAAAATGGTGACACAGTATTGGCGTTGTAGTGGTGACACGGTATTGGCGTTGTTGTGACACAGTATTGGGCGTTCTGCTGGTGGTGACACAGTATTGGCGTTCTGTTGATGGTGACACAGTATTGGCGTTGTAGTGGTGACACAGTATTGGCGTTGTGGTGGTGACACAGTATTGGCGTTGTGGTGGTGTGACACAGTATTGGCGTTGTGGTGGTGACACAGTATTGGCGTTGTGGTGGTGACACAGTATTGGCGTTGTAGTGGTGACACAGTATTGGCGTTGTGGTGGTGACACAGTATTGGCGTTGTGGTGGTGACACAGTATTGGCGTATGGTGGTGACACAGTATTGGCGTTGTGTGGTGACACAGTACTGGCGTTGTGGTGGTGACACAGTATTGGCGTTGTGGTGGTGACACAGTAGTATTGGTGTTGTAGTGGTGACACAGTATTAGCGTTGTGGTGGTGACACAGTATTGGCGTTGTATAGGTGACACAGTATTGGCGTTGTGGTGGTGACACAGTACTGGCGTTGTGGTGGTGACACAGTATTAGCTTTCTGGTGGTGACACAGTATTAGCATTCTGGTGTTGACACAGTAGGGGCGTTCTGGTGATAAGTGTGCAGTACTTGGTAGGTCGCCTCCCAACACTCTCCAGGATGTTTATCTCGATCTTAGGTGCCTGTGGACGTGAAATCTGATCATCTCCGAGACACACACAGATACAGAGCAGATTGCATTCTGCGAGACGTTATCAACAAACACCTGTCTCCCAGAAACAGATAAAAGACAGATCACACTGTTGATGAAACTATGTATACAACCTGCTCCCTTTCCCCAAGAGGGACAGAGAAAAGATCACAATCATCCAAACTATTATTCATAAAGCCTATATCGCCAAGTCAGATACACGAAGAATAGATTGCAATCTCAGTTGAGATAATTCTACAAAGCCATGTCTTTCACAGACAGAGAGACAGACAAAAAACAGACAGCAGTCTCTATGGAATTATTCACAAGGCCCTGTGTCCAAAAGACAGACAAGCAAAGAAAGCTGGCAAACTTCGGGACATTGTCTACAAAGACAGGAGAACATCTGGCAATCTCCATGGCACTGTTTACAAAACCATATCCCCCAAGGAATAGACAGACTAAGAATAGATCACAGTGTCAGGGTGGGGTGGGTGGGTGGGTACTGGGCATGATTTACAAAGCCCTGTCTCACAGAGACGGACGGACGAAAAAAAAAATGCTGAACGCGATCTCAGGGGTACTGTTTACAAAGCCCTGTCTCACAGCGACAGACAGACAAAAAAAACAGAGCGCAGTCTCAGAGGTAACGTTTACAAAGCCCTTTCACACAGAGACAGACAGACAGACAAAAAAAAAAAAAAAAAAAAAAAAAGCTGAGCGCAATCTCAGGGACACTGTTTACAAAGCCCTGTCTCACAGCGACAGACAGACAAAAAACAGAGCGCAGTCTCAGAGGTAACGTTTACAAAGCCCTTTCACACAGAGACAGACAGACGGACAAAAAAAAAAAAAAAAAACACAGAAAAAAAAAAAAACGGAGCGAAATCTCAGGAGTAATGTTTACAAAGCCCTGTCGTCCACAGACGGACAGACAGATGAAGAACAGACTACACTCCTCAGAACATTACCTACAGATTCCTGTCTCCTAGAGACGGAAAGGGCAGCTCCTAAATTTGATGGCATAACTCACAGAACTCTCTCTCCCAGAGACGGACAATGAACAGATCACAATCGTGATGGTTTTACTCAGAAAGCCCTGTCTCCAGGAGACGGACAGACAGACAAACAGACAGTCAAATAATATAGGCAGTTTCCATGGAAATGCGTGCACAAACGAACTGTCAAAAAAAACAGATCACCGTCTCTGGGGAATTACCCACACAATTCCGTCTCCTGATGGTGGGACAGACATAGAACAAATGACAATCTTTGTGGCGTCCTCTACAAAGTCCTGTTTCCATAGATAGACAGACAGAGAACAGATCACAGTATTTATGACATCTTCAAAGCTCTGTCTCCAAGAGATCAACAAACAAAGAACTGATTACTGTCTTGATAGCATTATCTACGAAGCACTGCTTCAAGAGTTGGACAGACAGAGAACAGATCACAGTATTTATGACATCGTCTTCAAAGCTCTGTCTCCCGGAGATGAACAAAGAACTGATTACTCTCTCTTTTTTTTCTTTTTTTTTTTTAGAAAGAGGGGGGTCAGTTACCGCCAAGGACATTGACAAACAATGCACAGGACAAGACGCGATGCATTCGACCCTCTTGGGTCTTCTTCAGGCAAATAACAGATCACATTTAACATTTAGGACAGTACAAATAAAGAACGAAGAGTGACTTATCTGTCCATGTGGTAGGAAGAATGGCCGCCCGACGGAAACGACAGAGGGGATTATGGGAGAGGAAAGGGAGGGAGGCTGCGTGGGGGGAGGGTGGGGGGGTGAAACGATGGGGTTGTGTAGCTGGTTACTGTCTTGATAGCATTATCTACAAAGCACTGCTTCAAGAGATGGACACAGAACTTATCATAAATTTGATGGCGTCATACACAACGCCCTATCTCCCAGAGACGGATAGACAAAGAATTGATCCCAGTCTTGATGGAATTGTCTGCTAACCCCTGTTTACCGGAGAACGACAAAGAACTGATCAGAACCCTGATGGCGCCATC